>JAHKKF010489719.1:0-36162 GCA_019740295.1 Labeo calbasu | reverse complement strand
TGATTGGCATGTCACCATATTCTAATTTGTTGAGATATGTTTTTGTTAAATGTGAGCCAGAATCATCACAATTAAAAGAACCAACGACTTAAACTACTTCAGTCTGTGTGCATTGAATTTATTTAATACACAAGTTTCACAATTTGAGTTGAATTTTATTTTGTTGTACACAAAAATAATTGTGCATGAAGCTTGTACACTGCAAGGCACTGCTTGATACGTTAATTTTGCACTGAAAATGCAACATACAGATCAAACTATAGGACTATTTGTTGAAGCCTATGAGAAGACATCCTTATCCTTTCATGGTTAAATTGAGTTTGTGGATTCCTGTGTGGGGTGACTGTGAGGTTAACATGAGACATTTTTCCACCATGACATTTGTATTAGTTCCTCCCATTAGTCATGTAGGATAATTCATTGACTGATGGGGAAAATCAAAAACACGAGATACGCCTGACCCAGATTTACCCCAACAATAGACTGTTTTCAGATAGTCTGAAAAACTTTATTGAATGTTGTTTTTCACAAAAAGAACTTAAACTAAAAAAAAAACAACACTTTTTTCTACCATGTACCATGGTATTGTTACTGAAATAAAACTGAATAAAATCAAAAAAAGACTATGTCGGATAATTTATGTGGTAAAATAACAGCATTTGCTGTATTTTTGTAGAAACTGTTGCTAATTAAAAAATTAAACTGCTCTTAAGTTTTTGCATATATACCGCTAAAATTTCAGCACAACAAAATAAACATTTCAAATATTTATAAAAACATAGCCGCATATCATGAGTCTTAGTATATAATTTACACTAGCATGCAATAAAAATAAAACACAACTTACTTCGATATTACCACAGGTGGTGAAGGCTGTAAAAATGAGCAAAAATCCTATTCCTAAAATAACAACATTATACGTCCTAATATCTGCCATCCTCAGCTCATCTAGATCTTCATGTATGCCAGAGTTTCAGCGAGTGTGCCTGGGTCCAAGTAATTACAACCAGCATCCAGGAAAGCAAACTGTTAGAAAACAAACCAAGTGGTTGAGTAATTAGTGATCTACAGCACGTATATTACACTATTATTACATTCTATCCTTAACAGCAGTTAAACGTTAGCGAACACAAGTTGGTGGTCACATATGTGCACGCGCCTCGTGACCATCAAGCATGAGATGAAAGTTACTGGAATGCAAGATCCATGTGATGGTTTCCGTGGCAACTACTTCATAAGAAGCAATGACGAGGAGAAGCTATAATTCTATTTTACATATGTAAAACGTATGTGCAGTATGCTGCTTATTGTGTTGCTTCAAGATGATGTGATAAATACATTTTAGGTTTAATGTATTCCTACGAGCGACCGCATAACCTTTAGTTATTCCAGGTTAGCTACAGCATTGTGCTAATTGTTACACATGCCGTCAATAACACCGTATCACTGCAATAACTTACCAAATTCACAAAGCCAAACTTTAACACGCAGTCGCTGTTGTTGCTATATCGGTTACGCGCAATCTTTAAAAGCAGAGATTCACTGTACGTCTTATGAACGTTAGAATGTGCGTGAATTGATCTGTACTTGTTTACATATTGCTTTCAAAGGTTGTCGGTTGTGTAAGCGCTAAAAGATCACCAACCCCTCAAGGTAAGGTAGGGTAAGTTTACGCGTAGATCATCCGTAGATCTGTATGCAATATTCACAGAGTGCAAGTCGATCACTGTTATTTGGAAATCATCACACGTTGACAGGCTACGTCACATCTGGAATGCTCGTTATGTTTTTTTTTTTAACATTACAGAGCTAGAATGACAGCATAAATACTAAAAAATAAAAAAATAAGTACACTAAATAATGATTTGGGTTAATTTAAAAGGGACATACAAATAAACCACGGTAGCAAATTATCACACAGAATAATGCATCTTCAATTTAAAACAATTATTTTAAAGTTTTGTCTATTTTACTCCAATAGGTAAATGTTCTTATCTTTTTGAATTGCAACAAACATTTACAAGCAAAAAGACAATTAAAAAAGAGGTCACAATACATGAATTTCTGAAATTATAGTATTATACCGTAAAAGAGTCTTGTAAAAAATGCAGGGTTTTTTTAAGAATCAACCCATTTTTCGCGATTAATCGCATAAAGAATATGTATTTTTTTTTACATAATATATGTTGCTTGTACTGTGTATATTTATTATGCATATATAAACACACACACATGCATGTATATATTTAAGAAAAATTTTGTTTCTATATTAAAAATATTTATATATAATATCAATTGTAGAAATATAAATATATATATGTAAATGAATGTAAATATTTTCTAAATATATACTGTATGTGTGTGTATTTATATATACATAATCGCAACGCGATTAATCGCAATTAATCAGTGACATCACATAACATTTTTGCAAGAAATAGCAATAAAAAATCTAAATTTACGAAAAATTGTCTGTTTTCAAAGAGTCAGTAAAATATTTTTGCTAATACGGATATTTGGGGATAAATAGCTTTTTTACAAAATTAGAAAAGTCAATTCTTTGCATCCAAAACACTTAATAAATGGGCAAATGTGATGACAAAGAAGCAATTGGGCGAAATACTGTCAGTAAACTTATAAACAGATAACTGGATAGGTATGATATAGTTTATGAATAATTTTAAGAGAAACTTCAACAAGTTGGCAAAACCACTTGAACAACTTTTTAATTTATTTATTTATTGTCTAATAAGTCTGAATTCTGTTCATATTTCACTGGGTTTACGGTTCCAAAATAACTCCTTGTTACGTTTCAGTCACCAGATTTTAAAATCGCAAAGTCACTACGGGAAGCCGCAAAGCTCATTCACTGACAGCACGCTCTTTCCCAGAAGCCTTTCCTCATATTGTACACAATCATCATGGCGGCGCAGGATGGTAGGTAGCGTGAAAATGTACTTAAATGCCATTTACTCAGTCTTTGCGGTGTTATTTATAGGCGTATAACATCAGTTCCACTTATTTGGCACTTGTATTACACTGAACGGACGTTCTTTTAACTTGTCAGGGTGAAATAATAGCTAGATATTCTGTGATTAGCCATGTCGAAAACTTCGGCTGTGTCACAAAATCTACTGAGCTGTCTACCCAGACAGCATTTCTGAGAGATGCTGAAACGTTTGAACATTTCTGTAACTTTCGATTAACGTTTATGGGCATCGCGGGAACGTTTGGAACGTTTAAACAAACGTTCCAAACGAGCCAATGGTAGCCAAAGATGCTGTCTAAATAGGCAGCTCAGTGAATTTTGAGACACAGTCTTGATATGAGCTTGCGAATATTAGCACAGCGGGCTGGCTAAGTTGCCGATGAGTCAGTTGTGTACGGTTACAACACGGGCTCTATCGGGTCGCTCATGGTTACAGTTATTGGTCTTAGTTCAACAGTTGGGTTCAAATAACGATAAGAGAATTTACTAGATGTTTCTGTGCCTTTACACAGCAGCTAGTCAGTTAGCTTTTAAAATCTGTATACTAGAGACGGTCTAGTTAAAGAAGTAAAACATACAAGTAATAAGTGGGAATCTAGAATAAACACATGCCTTCAGCTTTTATCTGTATGATTTAGATAGTTACTTAGTTTTCTCAAAAGCTGTATATCTTATAGGTTATAGAATATTGGCACGTGAGGATTTGTTTGATTTATTTTAAAACTTGAATACTACAGTTTGACATTGTCACATCAGTACTCAGAAACAGATCAGCATTTGTACTTTGAAAACTACATTTCTGTATCAAAAGTCATTCAAATTTGATAATTGTTCCCACAGGAAGTGAGGTAGTGGGAATGGAGGCTGAGGTCACACAGAAGGTACCAGAAGTGTTGTGTGAAGCTGCTGGACAAGAAGATGCAGCAGGGACTGAACAAGCATCTTTTGCCGACGGTGAAAGCACATCAGCCCAGCCCTCTGCTGTCAGCAACGGAGAGGAAAGCGACGAGGGGAAAGAGATGGTGGACGTTAAAATCATTTGGAACAAAAACAAATATGACCTTAAAATTCCTTTAGATGGCACCGGTGCTAAACTGAAAGAGAAAATTCACACTCTCACTGGTAATTATCATTGGCCTTTTTGTTTGTAAATGTTGTATTTTTTTGTCACAATTCAAAAAGAAAATAACCTAACGAGGATCCCAGGTTGGTGATCTTTTAGTGCTTACACAGTCGACAACCTTTGACATGTGAACTCCTTCAAAAGGTTTTAAAAAGCATCCCAGAATGCATCTCCTCCAGTAATTACTTTCATTTTTAAATGCGGAAAATACCTTACTTTCAAACTGTCCCTTTTGGATCCTGGACCACAAAACCAGTCATCAAGGTCAATTTTGTTTTAAATTGAGGTTTATACATCATCTGAAAACTGAATTAAGCTTTCCATTGATGTATGGTTTGTTAGGAATTCACAATATTTGCCCGAGATATAACTATTTGAAAATTTGAAATCTGAGGGTACAAAAACAAAAATCAAAATATTGAGAAAATTGTCCAAATGAAGTTCTTAGCAATGCATTTTACTGATCAAAAATTAAGTTTTGATACATTTATGGTAGGAAATTTACAAGATATCTTCATGTAACATGTTCTTTCCTTAATATCCTAATGATTTTTGGCATAAAAGAAAAATCGATAATTTTCACCCATACAATGTATTTTCGGCTACTGCTGCAAATATACCCGTGCTACTTCAAACTGGTTTTGAATGGATAATATGGACCCATGATATTATGACTGAATACAAATGCTTTTTTGTGTGTGTTTTGTATGGTTATCAGGTCTTCCACCTGCTATGCAGAAAGTGATGTACAAAGGACTGCTACCAGAGGACAAGACGCTTCGAGAAATCAAAGTTACAAATGGTGCAAAGATTATGGTGGTTGGATCTACAATAAATGATGTACTAGCTGTAAATACACCAAAAGAAGTTATTCAGCAAGAGGTTAAAGCTGAGGAGAACAAAAAGGAGCCATTGTGCAGGCAAAAGGTGGGTGGGAAACCTATTTACATAATGTTAACGATGGAAAAGGAATTCCTATAAATATACCTATGTACTTATAATTTATAAATGTACTTGTGGATGCTTTTTTCTCAGCAACATAGAAAAGTTTTGGACAAAGGAAAACCAGATGATGTCATGCCATCTATAAAAGGAGCTAAGGTAAGCAAAACCTGTAAGGCATTGGATATGATTAGATTGTAGATCATTGCACACATGCCACGCAAAATTAATTTTATATATATTAGGGCTGTCAATTTTACTTGTTAATTTAAAGGGGTCATAGATATTTTTTTTTATTATTTCAGCATGTTCCTTGAGGCTCACTTATTATGGTAATACATTTTTTGCACACACAAAAATAAAAACAACAAAAAAAAACAGTTTCAGCGCCCCCTTGCTATTGCACAGGAGTATGTATTTTGACAACATGATCCAACCATGCAGTACAGCATCATCTTTTCAAATGTTTCTTTGCGAACTCTCCATTACACTTCGCCTTGTTTACAAAACACAACGGTCTGAACAAACATTATAATCCTTCGACACGATCCTTGCCCTGGAGGCAGTGTATATCTAAATGTTTGTGCCCTTGTGACATCACATGCCACCTCTGATCCAAACGAGTCGTTTTTGGAGCTTGATTAAATAAAGGCTTTGCTTATAATAAGGAGGAGGTTAATTTAAGCTATGAAACTTGCAGGATTTGTTAATGGTATAAAGACCTCTTATATGCTTGAAGATCAAGGCAAATTTGATTTCTCATGTCATGACATAACATTTAATAAGTTATGGAAAAATAAAACAATAAAAATATTTTAATGTAGTTAACTCACTGCCCCCCTTACCACTTTGTTTCATACAATTGACTATTGACAAACATGATGCAGGGCAACAACTGTGGCAACACTGTGTCATGTAGTCCATAAATGCAGTTGTGCCCCCCCAAAATTTAAGATATTGGGACAAAAATGTCCATAATTCATATGCTATTTATATGTTTTTGTTCCGAATAGCACGAGTCCGAATGTGATTTTATACAACTGTTCAGTAAATAAGAAGTTAATATTGTGTACTATTTCAAATTATATATTATATGTGACCCTGGACCACAAAACCAGTCATAAGTAGCACAGGTGTATTTGTAGCAATAGCCAAAAATATGTTGTATGGGTCAAAATGATCAATTTTTCTTTATGCCCAAAATCATTAGGATATTAAGTAAAGATCATGCTCGATGATCATGCTGACGATATTTAGTAAATTTTCTACCGTAAATATATCAAGATGTAATTTTTTATTAGCTAAGAACTTCATTCGGACAGCTTTAAAAACAATTTTATCTTTTTTTTTTTTTTTTTTTTTTTTTTGCACCCTCAGATTCCAGATTTTCAAATAGTCATATCTCGGCCAGACACTGTCCTATCCTATCTTACATCACTGGAAAGCTTATTTATTCAGCTTTCAGGTGATGTATAAATCTCAATTAAAAAAAATTTACCTTTATGACTGGTTTGTGGTCCAGGGTCACATATATATTTATTTTATATTTTGTGTTATAATCTGTTTTTCCTTAATTTTTACAACGAAAATGTAACCTATAAAGCCACAGCAGAACTGTTGTGCATCTACAAGCAACACACAGTAGTGTTTCGTATGAATCCGTGTTTTGGAGGAATCAGGTGAACCAATGATACAATGGCCCATTCATAAAGATTTACTTAATTTCTGAATGAATCAGCCGTTTGAACCAATCAAATAAATAAATGACTCAATGACTTACTCATAAAGACATTTTAGAGTATCATTCTGTTAAAAAAAAAAAAAGTGTGTATATATATATATATATATATATATATATATATAATATATAATATATATATATATATTTCTATATTAATTAAAACAAATAAATAAATAAAATGCATTAAAGGTATAGTTCTCCCAAAAATTACAATTCTGTCATCATTTACTTACCCTCATTTCAGTTCAAACCTATATAACTTTCTTTCTTTTGGTGGACATAAAATAAGGTATTTTGGTATCCAACCTGTAAAGTAACGTTTTTCTATTTCAATATACATTAAAATCTAATTTATTCCTGTGATCAAAGCTGAATTTTCAGCATCATTACTCCAGTATTCAGGGTCACGTGATGCTTCAGAAATCATTCCAATATGCTGATTATTATCAGTACTGGAAACAGTTGTGCTGCTTATTTTTTATTTATTTTGGAACCTTTGATACTTTCTTTCAGGATGCTCTGATGAACAAAAAGTCAAAAAGAACAGCAATTATTTAAAATGGCAATCTTTTCTAACAATATACACTACTGTTCAAAAGTTTGGGTCAGTACATTTTTATTCTTTCTTGTTTTAAAAGAAATTAATACTTTTTTTTAAGTTTCCAAAAACCAGCATATTAGAATGATTTCTGAAGGATCATGTGATACTGAATACTGGAGTAATGGCTGAGGAAAATTTAGCTTTGCATCACAGGAATACATTATATTTTAAAGTATATTAAAATAAAAAACATAATTATATATTGTAATATTTTGCATTATTACTGTTTTTTTTTTTTTTGATCAAATAAATGCAGCCTTGATGCACATCAAAGAATTGTTTAAAAAACATCAATCTTACTGATCCCAAACTTTTGAATGGCAGTGTACATATTTATGAGTGTGTATTTTTCACTGTACAGCATCAAGTGGGTGGTGGTTTAGTGATCTTGTGATCCTGTCCTTGATTTCCCCAGCTGTAAAGTTCTTTCAAGTGCTCACAATAAGTTCCTTGTGGACACTAATGACATCCGAGTGATCTGTTATTTGTTAAACAGGAGCGTCTGCCAACAGTGCCTTTATCAGGAATGTACAACAAATCTGGCGGAAAAGTACGACTTACTTTTAAACTGGAACAGGATCAGTTATGGATCGGAACAAAAGGTGATTTCATCATTTAAATCATTTTTTATTGGTAATACTCAAATTATGCTTTAAAAATAATAAAATTAAAGAATCTTTTTTTTTTTCTGGCTTGTTCAGAAAGAACAGAAAAAATCCCAATGGGTTCCATTAAAAATGTTGTGACTGAGCCAATAGAGGGTCACGAGGACTATCATATGATGGTATGTGTTTATTGCAATGTTTTCAACAAGCTATGCATTGTATCTGTTATTCTCAAACAGGATTTTTTTTTTAAAAAATGTATTGCTTTTTTCATGCTGCTGTAAGACAAAAACACTGCAGAAGAAATCATGCATATTTATATTTATATAAATATATTTTTGTTTGTTTGTCACCCTATAGGCATTTCAGCTGGGTCCGACAGAAGCCTCACAATATTGGGTCTACTGGGTGCCTGCACAGTTTGTTGATGCAATCAAAGACACAGTTCTCGGAAAATGGCAGTATTTTTAACGTGCCTCTATAGACACTGAAGAATTGGGATTCAGAGCTAAAGATTGAAAACATTAACTGGAGCCAACACAATAATCTGAAGAACTGATTTTTCTGAAGTATATCCAGAGCAAACCGAAGGATTGCTGTTGGACGAAATATTTTGGGGGTTTTAAGTGCACTAAGTGTCAGCATCCCATTTTTCAAACTGTTTCACCACTCGTTTTTTTTTTTAAAGCAATCCCAAGCATAAACAGAAAATTGTACAGAACTTGCATATACATTTCTCGTAGTTATTCTGAAAGAAATAAAAATTATTTAAGGAAAACGATCGATGCAGTAGAAAGATTTTATCTAGTATATTCCTCGGTTTACTGTGCAACTCGAGCAATCTTGCCAAAGTCGACAGTTCACACAGTTAATTTTACAGTCAACTTTTAACATTGCACAGACTATAGTTTACATGCAACAACGTAACACTCAAATAAGGTATTAATCCAGGTTAAAAGAGCAATGTTGCATTTTATGTGGTTTAAAAATTCTGCAGTTTCTTCAAGACTCTTAATAGCACATGGAAAGCTTGTCTCACTTTGTCTTGACAGCTGAAGACTTGTTGCAGAATTACAACCCTAACGCCAAGAGTACAGTTGCTCAGCCTCTGTGCTTTCAACCACATGATACTTTGACAAAGACAATATCTTCTTAATATTTTATTGTTTAATGCAGCAACATCTCTAGGCCCAAGTCCCTCTCAAATCACATGTAATATTAGGGAAAACAGTGTTGATGTGCCCTTAATACACTGCGTATATAACTAAGTTGCTGATGAGTGACTTTTCTGATCATGCATGTTGTTTTTTCAAACATGGTGCTAACCAATGATAAGCATTTTTAATTCAATAAAGCCCAAAGGAAGGAAAAATTTCAGTGATCTTTCTGTAATAAATTTGCCTATATACTTACATTTTTAATTTTCAAACTCTACATGTATATATGCATCTAATTCAGTAATAAGAGGAATAGCTCAACCTAAAATGAAAATCTACTCACCCTCATTCCATCCAAGATGTAGATTTAGCAGTACATCACTTGTTCACCAATGGATCCTCTGCAGTGAATGGGTGCCGTCAGAATAAGAGTCCAAACAGCTTATAAAAACATCACAATAATCCACATGACTGTGTAGCACAGCTGCATGTTTGTGAGAAAGAAATCCATCAAGACATTTTTAACTTAAAACATCACTTCTGGCTAAAATAGGAGTCCTCTATCTGTAATATTGATGTCACCAGTGAAAAAATCACCTGGATGAGGAGAGAAATGTGCACTGTTTTCAAGAGAAAACAGTTCTAGACTAGGGCTGCACGATAAATCGCATGCGATTGTCAGGTGCGTTTAGTCAGTAAAGCCGGTACTTTGATTAGTAGTAAATCTCCATCACATGCGTTCAGCTGGAGCGGCAAATAATACACAAAGCCGTAAATCACTGACAAGCTACGCAAAATCACTCTCATAATCGCAGATGAATCACATTCGATTAGGAGCCCGATTTTGCGTAGCTTGTCAGTGATTTACGTGTATTAATTGCCACTCCAGCTAAACACACATGATGGAGATGTGCTACTAATCAAAGTACCGCAAAGTAAAGCTACTGACTAAACGCGCCTGATTTATCATGCAGCCCTATTCTAGACAAATATGCCGGTGAATTTTAATGTGAGAACACAACAGGGGATGGACTTCACTTTGGCGAAAATGTTTGGCCAGGATCGAATTTACAAATGAAGGATTTGTTTGTTACAAACATGCAGATTTTCATTTCAGAAGACAATAATTGATGGTCTGGAATCGTGTGGATTATTGTGATGTTTTTATCACCTGTTTGGACTCTTTCTCATTCCGACGGCACCCATTCACTGCAGAGGATCCATTGGTGAGCAAGTATTGCTTAATTTCTCTAAATCGAAATGGCCCGAGGATAAGTAAAGTTTCAGCGTATTTTTATTTTCTGAGTGAAGTAGTCCTTGAAGTAGTATTTAGTATGAGAATGTTGGGTAGATGTGTCACCCCCTTAATCTAGTAAGCTACATTTAAAACTCTTATTTATGATTATATTCCATATTTAGAAAGAAATTACAGCTGTTTGTGGTTGAGCAATGCATTTTTTATAAAAAATAATATCTGACGGGTGAAGTGTTTCAGTATCAACTAATAGCGATAGTGAGCTTTGCCTCTGAATGGAAATATGAGTATATTACAAAATGTGAAAAAACAAATTCTGTATTCAAATATTCTGTATATTAAACCATTACACAGCTGGTTTATGAATATATATACAGGAAAATAAGACTTAAGTACTTTTTTTTCTATTTTGTGTTCATATTTTTTATTTACATGCAAATCACATTCTCCTTTCTATATCATAAGTAATTCTCTATATAATCTCTAAATAGTTGAAATATAATTTCAAGATATACTGGTGACACTTTACACTAAGGTGTCATTTGTTAACATTAGTTAATGTATTAACTAACATTAATGAACAATGAACAATACATTTATTACACTATTTATTAATCTTAATGTTAGTTAATAAAAATACAGTCGTTCATTGTTCATGTTAAAAAATAACTAATGTTAACAAACAACTTTTGATTTTAATAATGCATTAGTAAATGCTGAAATTAACATTAAGATTAATAAGTAGAAGTATTGTTCATTCTTAGTTCATGTCAACTAATGTAGTTAACTTACTGTAAAATATTACTGACATATTAGTTTTATGACATTAGTTCTTTGTGTCGCTCTCTCTGTACTGTTGTAGCTATTTTTGTTTAACCTCAAATAGCTTAAAAGCTCCCATTTGAACTCATTTATTGAGTTCAGTAATTAAACTGATATTTCAGATGTGTTAATTCAATTGCAATTAAACAATGTAGTTTGCTACTTGAGTAGTATTGTTTTCCAAAAATCTGTTATTGTCATGCATCACACGTGTACAGCTCAGGTTAAGAAAACAAAAAAGAAACAGGCTTTGATCACTATCATTCAGATGAGAAATGTAAAATATGCCTTCAGGTATGTAGCAGCAGTATAACTTGATTTGTTTTAAAATCTTATTAACGTAAGAGCTTACCTTCAAACAAGCATAATAAACATATAATATATAACTGACTGTATAAAAATAGTGAGTGTTGGTGCAAAGATTAATGGAGTTTTATATATATATATATATATATATATAGTTAACAGACTCTTTATCCAAAGTGACTTGCAAATGAGGAAGACACTAAAACTATTTCTGTTTCACACAGATTGCCAAATAAACAACAATTGTTCAAAATTCTAATTCATTTTGTTTTGTTTTGTTTTGCACCAACTGTTACTATGACAGCGTTTTTGCCAAAACACTGCATTTACCAATCAGAACATCAGAATTTCACATCTGTTTCATAAAATGTTTAAGCAGAATTAATTGTTTTATGTTTTACTTAAGCAAAATTATGTTTACGTTACATTTACATTTATTCTTTTATCAAGCTTATTTTTGTAAGCTTGAAAAGGAGCCATTTATACTTGTCAGAAGCAAATACATCACTGTCATGGAAAATAGTGAGCTCATGTTGTCATTCCTAACCACAACCCTTTTTTGAAAATGAAATTATGAAAAACGCTGAGGCAGTTTGATGGTGAGGAATGTTTGATCTACGTGTACTGGTACAATTTATCTCCAAAGAATGATCCAACTGAACTGTGACCATGCGTCACCCTCACTTCTTAAATACCTTAGACATGCATAACAAGATACGCCTATTTCTCACATAGCAGGACAGCTGACTATAAAAAAAAAGTGGGTGGTCTGCATTTTTAATGCTTTGCATAGTAATTTGTAAGGTTTACTTCTTTAAAACATCTTGTGACATTAAATGGGTTGTAGCCTTGATAACATGTTTTTTAATAGACATCAGGTACATCCACCAGCAATTTACGTTACGCATATAATTTTGTACAAAAACATGCTACGTGGATTGTGTGAGGTTTGCATCTAAAGAAGATTTATCACAAAGTTATGTATAATAGTTAAAAATAATAGTTTTTGCTTCTGTCCAGAGCCACTTACAAATCACAAAAGTGTACAATTGATTGTTCTGTTTATGTTGTACTGTTAATAATTTCAGAACAAATTATAATTTTAAGTAATGTCTTTTAAACAAGATATCAAACCATACTTTTTTAAGGACAGCCAGAAACGAGGTACACGTACACTATTTTTATTTAAAAGGATGCATTAAACTGATCAAAAGTTCTTCTGAAGTTTCTTATGCAGCATATTAGAATGATTTCTGAAGGATTATGTGACACTGAAGACTGGAGTAATGGCTGCTGAAAATACAGCTTCAATCTCACAGGAATAAATTGCATTTTAAAATATATTACAATTGAAAAATGTTTTAATATTTCACAGTATTACTGTTTTTACTAAATTTCTGATCAAAACAAATCCTTATTGCTATATGTATAGTACTAAATAGGGAGCACAAACAGAAATATCTAATTGCTTAGTATTAGCAAAACCATTTGAATAAAATTAAAAAATGCAATGGATGCAAACCACATATGAACGGAAGCAATTGAAATCTTGTCGCATATATCCAAACCATAGACTGTAAAAAAATATGGACGTAGTAGCTGTGTTTCCATCCACCTATTTTTATGCGCATTTTGGAATATCGCATAAAAAAAACTCTGGATGGAAACGCGAAGATGCGCATAAATTCTAAAAACGCGCATAAAAAAATCATGTGCACAAGTGAGTAGGATGAACTTTTTATCCGATAAGAAAAAATGCACATAAACTATATGGAAACACTTTTACCGAATAAATTCCTCCATGCGCATAAAAAAAAAACCATGTGACTTTTCCAAAAAGGTGATTTTGGAAGCTCATTGGAAGAACACAGTTTCTCATTTATTTGGTTTTTATTCGTTTTGTTTAGAAATTAATCATTTTATGTTTAATATAAGTGAGTTTTATTGTTGACATTGAACTGCCACTAATTCGAAACGGAAAGTTAAATGTTCACGGGCATTTAAAAGCAAAGAAAAACGTGCAAAAGAGAGAAAACTCTAACCAACTACCCCACAAGCTCTCTACCCGGTGATACCGGTATTACCAGTGTTGTCACACGTTGATTAACCGGTGGGAAAATTTCCTCGCACCGTCACATCCCTACTGCTCGCCCTGAGGTGCAAGCAATTCATATATTTATTTGAAAATTATTATTTTCAGTGGCTTCTCCTAGTTTTCTTAGTGATATTTAGTGCATGTTTATCAGGAAGTGATGATTTGTCTCGTTGGATGGAAACGGTGCTTTATGCGCAAATAATTTATGCGATATTCCAGTTTTGCGCGTAAGTTAAATTCGCATCTTTGGATGGAAACATAGCTAGTGTCCGTGACGTCACCCGTAGGTTTCTGAAGAGCATTTGTGAAGCTCTTAGTTGCCATCTTGGAATCGCGTCACTGCACGTCACTCCCGGATTACCGAAAATGGGCAAAGCAGCGGGACGTGGGTGGAGCTGGTTGCTGAAACCACGCCCACCTAGCACAACGATGGCGACAGCAGTGGCAATCCACCTGTCACTCAAGTGACCACGCCCTAAATTATGCAGAACTTTAAGGCTTAATATAATTTAAACGGATGAGTTATAAAAAAAATTCACCCCCCTCACAGTTGACATGAAGGGCACAATTAGCTATATATACCAAAACCACTTTTTGTACCAGGCTGTAAACATTTTTTTTCTGCTGTGAAGTTGGGCATTTTAACATGGGTAGTCTATGGGATTGACTCCCTTTTGGAGCCAGTCTCCAGGGGCCAGTCGATGAATTGCAGTTTAAGTCACTTCTGCGTTGGTTTCAATAGAGAGAGCGGGAGAGAGGGAGCGTGTTTTTTCACAATTTGTAAAAATTTTTCAAGTAACTAGTAATGCTTTACTTTTAAATTTACAACAAAAAATCTATTTTTTTCTGAGTTACCTTTTCATATAAGTAATGCAAGTTAGTATTTTTTCACCTTTTATTCACTGACATTATTCTCTTGTCCCCATGTTGAGAGGAATTCACTTTTGGTTTACAGTTGCCAAAAATATAACTTTTGTTGTTGTCATTGTTTGCAGCCCAGGTGACAAAATGTAACACAAAGTAAGTAAGTAAAGCAATTATTTACTTCTTAATGGAGTAACTCAATACTGTAATGCATTACTTTTAAAAGTAACTTTTCCCAACACTGTATAAAGGTCACTGGGTCCACAAATAAAATATGATACAAATGTAGGTTTAGGTTTAGTACTTATACTTATACTTAGTACTCGTAGAAATTATATTATTTAGAAGAATACTTCAGTGTGACCTGAATGTCATTCATTTAGACACTTAACTGCATGTCAATTGCATTTAAATAAAAATATATTTTTGTTTACGTTTATTAAATACAATTAGCTGAAGTGATTTTTGGGCACACCTAAGGAGCACTTAAACTATATCCTCATATGTAATTTTAAAGTTCTATTGTTTTTTAAACCTAGTTAAATTGACGAATGTCAAGCATTTATGGTAACTAAAATACACTTTACTATCATTTCTCTTCAAACTTTCATGTCATGTATTTAAATTAGGACTGTCAGTTTAATGCATTAACTTAATTGATTAGTTATGAAAAATAACGTGATTAAAATATTTTAACACGCTGGTAATGCCCCCAGACCTGTACGTCATCTAACAGGCCATATAGTTGACTGATGACAAATATGATGCAGGGCAACAACTCCATAAATGCAGTTATGCCCTAAAATTCAAGATATTGGTGTCTCATATTTATATATATATATATATATATCACAAAATATCACACTAGTGCTGATTTTGTCCTGATCTATCACAAACTTAAAGGAGAAGTCCACTCCCAAAACAAAGAGTCACATATAATGTACTCACCCCCTTGTCATCCAAGATGTTCAGGTTTTTCTTTCTTCAGTCGTAAAGAAATTGTTCTGCAATTTCTCCATATAATGGACTGATATGGTGCCCCGATTTTGAACTTCCAAAATGCAGTTTAAATGCGGCTTCAAACGATCCCAAATGTGGCTGTAAACGATACCAGCCGAGAAAGAAGGCTCTTATCTAGCGTAACGATCATTTTTTTTAATAAAAATAATACAATTTATATACTTTTTAATGCCAAATGCTCGTCTTGTCTTACTCTGCCTGGACCGTTTTTGTTCCGGGTCATGACAATTAGGGTATGTCAAAAAACTCCCATCTCAAGTTCTCCCTCAACTTCATTTTTTCCTATATCACTGTTTTACCTTTTTTGTTAAGGGTGTTTGATCTTTTTTGCATGTTTGCAAAGACTGGGTCGGTACTTTGGTCAGTAATTTTTGAAGTTGAGGGAGAAAATACGATACAAGTTTACCCTAACTGTCTTGAGCCAGAATACACAGAGTTCAGGGAGAGAAAGGCAAGACGAGCGTTTGAGATTAAAAAGTATCCTCGGCTGGGATCGTTTACAACTGCATTTGGGATCGTTTGAAGCCGCGTTTAAACTGCCTTTTGGAAGTTCAAAATCGGGGCACCATATTAGTAAATATCAGTATGGAGAAAAATGCTGAAATGTTTTCTTCAAAAAAACATAATTTCTTTATGACTGAAGAAAGAAAGACATGAACATCTTGGATGACAAGGGGGTGAGTACATTATATGTGAATCTTTGTTTTGTAAGTGGACTTCTCCTTTAAATGTGATTTTATACAACAGTTCAGT
Source organism: Labeo calbasu (assembly GCA_019740295.1). Taxonomy (NCBI): domain Eukaryota; kingdom Metazoa; phylum Chordata; class Actinopteri; order Cypriniformes; family Cyprinidae; genus Labeo; species Labeo calbasu. The sequence continues at coordinate 19,889 of JAHKKF010489719.1, read as the reverse complement.
AAATAAGAAGTCAATAGCATAGCATACAGCAGAATAGCAGAATTGTTGCTCGGAGAGCGGTGTTTAGTTTCTGAATGAATCCACATTTTGAACGAATCGTGTGAATCAATGACTCAGACAGGAGAGCGTGCTGGCAAATTTAGTTTCTTATTTAGAGTATTATTTCATTAAAATAATAATAATAACAAAAATGAATAATTATACAAACATTAAAGGGATAGTTCACCCAAAAAAATGTAATTCTGTCATCATTTACTCACCCTCATGTTGTTTCAAACCTTTCTTCTGTGGAACATAAAAGAAAGTATTTTGAAGACAGTTGGTAACAATGCTGTTTTGGCTACCAATGCCTTTCATTGCATGAACAAAAAATACTGAGATGTTTCTCAAATTATCTTCTTTTATGTTCCATAGTTTACTTTGCAGCCTAAATGTTTATGTGTAATACATTTTATGTTGAATCAAATAAAATATTTGAATCTATACAATTTGTAATGTCTACTTGATAATTTCTCATTTAACACAATGAATAATCTAGTGTGGGTATTTTCACAGTCAAATTTATTTTGCAATTAATTAGATTAATTAATTGAATCATCAAGTAATTAATTAGATTAGAATTTTTAATCGACTGACAGCCCTAATATAAATATATTTGTTATTACACACAGATAGTAATGAAGTAGGTGTTATTTGTTTATAATAATGAAGTTGTTATTTAGTACATTTAAAATACATTAACTTAAGTGTAAATGTATCAAATAACACAATCGTTGCAATGTTACTTAAGTATTTCACATGTTTCTTCAAAGCACAACAAAAGTCTATACAATCATTTAAAGTCTATGTTTAAACTTTTAATTCAGTATTATTACAAAGTGCACTTTCTGAAAGTGTACTTAAGTTTATGAATCATGAAAGTGTGCGTTTTATGAACTTAATTTTTTCAAATATACTGTTAAGATTTTAAGTACACTACAAGTGCACATTCAATACAATTAAGTGCTTTTTCACAAGGTCAGCTGACATTAAGAAATGCCATTCTTTCCCCCAAAGAATCTAGAATTTCCAGATGGTGTTTTTTTCCCTCTCCTCATAGATTTCATTTGCATAGATGCCACTGGGTAGTTTCTTCTTATTGAAGTCAGCCACAAAAACTAAAGAGGTTTTCGATCACCTGAAGCCACAACTTGTCAGAAGAAAGTGAATCTGTGGTTATCACAAACCCGGAAAAATTCACTTAATTTCACTGAAACTTACTGATATTTGTGTGACTCACTACATTAATATCATAACCAGGTACAATGTAATACATTAGTATTTAAAAATTGAATTCTCCATTGATGATTTTTATACCCAGTGCATTAGTTGTCATAGTTTAACTGAGAAGCAGTTCTGTAAATTAAAGTAGTCATTTCGTTTCTTATCATCCGATGGTTAATGTTCAGTTTTAAATGTGACGGTGTTCTAAGGTGTTCTTTCGTTTGTTCCATGCCACATGAACTGAATGCAGCAGAGATTCCACAGATTTGTTAAATGACACTACATACAGTCTCAGATGTTGTCTGTCACCATCTGACAACATGTCTTTCTGCACAAGTGCACGTGCATCGCTTAAAAAAATCTGGAAAGTCTGTACTTATGAACAGATTAGATTTTGTGTACTTCTTCAGGATTCATTTTCTCTTCTTAACAGATTCCATCACAGATTAAGTGAATGCACAAAAGATTAACTGGCTATCACATCTCGTCTAATAGTTTCACAGATATTTTCACAGTAGTTTTTGGTTTCCAATTTGTTACACGGCTGTTGTTTTGTGTGTGGTACCTTGTGCAGGATGTTGTTTTAGAAACACCTGTTCCAGACATGGCATTTAACACATTGCATTTCCACTCCACTGGGTTCTAAAGGCATAAACCGGTCTAGTATTGTAGAAGTCTGGTAGGTTGCATCTGAAAGCGGGACAGACAATCTAAACAGGTTAAGTCTGTTTAATCAAATGTTGTAGCACAGCAATTGGTGCCTGCCTTATTCACTTTGAACAGCATCCAGATGTCATTGTGTGAAGTTAAGGCTCAATTAGGCTGCTGACAAAACATACAATAGAGCACTTAATGTAATTAGGCACGGTATATAAGCTACTTATTGATGGTTTTACTAGATACAGTATGTGTGGGATTGACCTGTATATTACATTTATGTTCAACCTCAAAAGACATTAAAGGGATAGCTTACCCACAAATGAAAATTCTGTCATCATTTATTCACCCTCACGTCGTTTATTCTGCTAAACGCAAGATGTTATGAATAACATCGCTAACCAAATAGTACCCATTGACTTCCACAGTGTCATTTTTTTACCATACTATGGAAGTCAACTGTTTGTTTGCCAACTTTCTTCTTTTGCATTCACAGAAGAAAGACATTAATACAGGTTTGGAACAATATGAGATCACGGAAATGATGACAGCATTTTCAAAGGTTTTAAATAGAGCATTAATGTTTTAAATAGATGGGTCTACCAGTGAAACACTTTCAATGCAACTGGCAGCAGCCAAACCAGAATCTGAATATTTGTAATTCACTTAAACGATATTGGTTATTGATAATAAACTGTACTGCTAAATGTACAAACAACCACTTACAGTAAAGTAAATGATACTTTTTAAACTTGTATGTCATGAATTTAAATATAAATTTGTAATTACACATTTACAGTAATGAATTTGAAACCTAGTGCATTTAAAAAAAAATAAGTATCAGATAACACACTTTGCTACAATTCATGTACTTTATATGTGCTTTGTAAAAGCACAACAAAAGACCTGATTTAAATGTACTTTAAAGTAAACATTTGTGAACCAAAACTGCAACTTTTACCAGTATAAATTTGAATTTGAAGATTAATCTGTAAAAAAAAAAAAAAAAATCAATGCATCACTGTACGTGTATGTAGCAGACACATTTTTGATAACAGAAGAATGTGGTGTAGTGCATTCCCACCTGCTTGTCTTGCCCCTTTCCAGAATGAGCTGTTGGTCTTGTTTTGGATTTACTGACGTTTGTGGCGTTTAGTTGGCCCACACCCTTTTAATACCTCAGTTAATAGTGCACCTGCCAAGCTGCCTGACAGACACACAGATATTCCTGGGACAGGTAAGTGCTCCGGTCCTTGCACACCTTTCATGCCTGAAAGACAAAAAAATATTAATATTATAGTTAGAATAATACTTATTATAACTGAAATAGTTATAATAAGAACAGATAATTATTTTAATTAATATATCATTATATTTATAATATTCATAAGTATTTAAAAGTATGCATAGTTGATCACTACTGCAATTTTTTATGCAGTTTATTTAAAATAATAATGCTGTGCAATTGCTTGTTAGGATCAGGGGTGTCAGTGTGAAAATGGCGCACTTTCAGCTTTCCGCGCTAATTGTTTTAGGTAAGTAAAGTGTTTTTATTGTTCTAATTAACTACCCAATGTGAGAAATTATTATTTTTTATATATTATAGATTTTTAAAGAGACACTTTTTTTGAGATGCACTCATTTTTATCTCTTTTAGGTTTCATCACACTGATAAACGGCCAGGTATTTAACACTTTCTGCACAACAGAAATGGATGCTTGTATTCAGTCATTTCAAATGTGATCATTTTCCTAGTTTTGCTTGATCAAAATAATGTTATTTTTTTAAGAGTGTGCTCGCACACCAACTAGTTTTCACAGGTTGACAAATAAAACTTGCTTGATTGTGCTTGATTTACCTTTAACCATGAAATTTTTCATGGATTATTTCTTTTCTGTTTCTTCAAAGTGTCTGGTGGGCTATCAAAATGGTGCGTTTCTGAATACTTAATAATTGCTCATATATGTTATGTTATTATTTATTTATATTTATTTTATAATTTATTTTACAGGCACAGTTTCCAATAATGGCTCCACATGCACTTCAGTAGGTATTCTTTATGTGGTGTAATATGATGTGGGCAATATTATTTTTCACTTTTATTTGAGGAATTTTGATAATATCATTCCTTTTGTTTTGTTTTGTTTTTTCCTCATTTCTATTTCAGTTCTCACAGTCAGCGTTCAACAACACTCTCACTTGCTCCGGAATACAACAAACAGACTCATCGCAGGGAAATCTCAAAAATCTCAAAGCATTCACTGACGCTGCCTTTGATTTGTACACATTGCTGGTACAGTGAATCTAAATATCAACATATTTCAAACACATACGCATTTTTAAAAGGAAGTCACCTTATCAGTGCCTTTAAATCATCCAAACAGAGATCTAGACTTGACGTTAGTCATGTTGTTGGAAACATCAATCAAGTCAGGGCGAACGTCTCAGTAGTGGGTTCACTGAATGATGTGAATTTTGCGAGGCTCTGGTTCCAAGTGAAGCTCAGTCCATACCTGTCATCACTGTCCAGAGACACGCTCTCCTGTCTGAGTCAAAGCAACCTCGCCTGCCAAAGCTTCCAACAATTGTGCGTATTTTCCACACATAAAACATGATGCTGTTCTCTATAGTTATTTGTTGTCCGAGAAAATCAACTTAATTTACATGTTTTTTTGCAGAGTGAGTGATCTAGACTTGCAAATTGGTTCTGAAAGGCAAAAGATGGTGTATCAGAACTTCATAAAACCTTTTCTGGCAAGAAATACAACTGACGGTAACGTTAACTGTTTTTGTCCACTAATATTAAATTAACTATACTACTGGCCGTTGAATTCTCGAATCTGATTGGCTGACGAACGCACGGCGAACGTAGATCCAGGCAGGTCTTGACCGCATTACATGTCCATATCACTCCGCCAAATGATTTCGGTTGTTTCAAACAGTGTTGCTACCGCGGAATTGGACTACTTTAATACTGTTGCTGCAGGTTGTTTTGATTTCCGCGGGTTGAATCGACCTCAATAACGTTATATTTAGCCCGTTAATAGCGAGTTTACCAGGGGAACCCCGACAAAAAACGTGTATTTTATCCCCCAGAACGCGAGTTCGGGGACCCCCCTCGAAACGCTAGTTTTGAGCTAGTTTCGAGTAGCATTTGGTGGGGAATTGTTGTTGTGAAAACCTGGCACCTCTGATTTCAACGATCCTTACAGCCTACAGCAGCAAAATATCCAAAAGCCACAACGACACAAATAAATATAGCAAACAATAGGATAAAAACTTTTTGGCACAAAATTACGTGTTATAATGTATGGAAAGCACTCTATTTCTCCCGGGCTTTCTCCCTTATTACAAACGCACTCACAGTACAGACATTTGTAACGTTACGCACGGAAACAGCGCTACTCTGACGATTTTGTCTGTAAAATAGTTTAACAACTTAAAAAGCTATTTGACATTTCTCATTAACCAGAGGAAGGCGCTATTCTTGAAGAAAATGACAAAAAATCAAACAAAAACCGGGCGAATGCCTTGAAATATATAATGTTATCCAAGACTTGGTGTGTTAACGGTCGTAATTGAAGACAAGTCGTTGAATTATTAGAAAATAATGCACATTATTGCATTAGTGCATTATTTTCTAATAATTCAGCGGCCCATCGTCAGTTATTCCTTGCTTAAAGAATAAGTTTCTGGCTATGAGTTTGTGTCTTGAGTTGCTAATGTTGAGTTTTTGTTTTAAAGCTGGCTGTGTGAACAGTACAAACAGCACTCAGGAATGGTTTCAGCTGAACTTCCGGAAGTTCTCTGCTAGCGCAGCTCTAGGAGATTTCATAGCTCTGAATTCAAAGTTTGATGGGGTGCGTGAATTAAACCGGGATGTTTTATGGCATAAATCAAATCATATCATTATTGTTGAGGGAATTCATTTTAATCTTTGTGCTTCTTTTCAGCTGCTTGTCCTAGATAAGCTCACCCCAGAGCAGAAAGCTGAGCTGATCTTTCAGCTGGAATCATCTGCTAAACTAGACCTCAATGCCGTCACTCAGATTTTCCAGAGTTTACTGCCGCCCGCTAACGTAACACTTAACATCACCAGTGTGAGTTCAAATGGATCTGAAAAGGTTAGACATAGATTTTATGTACTTGATTATGATAATGTAGCTGGAATGGTTCTTATTAATCAGGACAGTGATGAAGCATGAATGAGGAAGATGATCCTAATTCTTTTCACGTTTCTGTTTAGAATCTCATCGATTTCCTGGTTTTTTTGAGACCATTGGGAAGATTCATCAGATCATGTGTGAGCATTTCTCAGACGGTATGTCTTCTTTTTTGTGTCTATAATAAAACAATTTATGATAGACCTATTTAAGAATGTTGAAAAGCTTAACATGTCAAATAATTAATCAGATTATTTGCATATATCAATGCATATGTAATCAATATTTGCTTAGTTAATAATTCAAAGACTTTACATCACATGAAAACATTTAATACATATGACAAAATATGGCTTTAGAAGTCAAAATAATGTTCAATTATTTCCATATCATTGCACATTATGCCTCTCTTTGTTTTTCAGCATCTTGTTCCACGAGCATCACATTTTTTAACCATCTTAACTGAGAGCCCTAATATGTATAAACCTATTTATTCTTTTCCAGACAAATGTCAGCAGTATCAGAAATGAAACGATACAGCTTCTGGTGAACTGGACCAAAACCTTTGACACCCAGACCTTAATAAATAATTTCAGCATCAGCAACTTCAGTGATTGGTTCCAGTATGTGGTTCTTCCCGTGGTGAAGAAAGCTCTGCTAACTAACCAGACTTTGCCAGAGAACACCACAGAAATATACAACAATGTTTTGTGAGTAGAGTTTCTACCTGCATTCTAAACCAAATTATAGCTCTAAGAACAAACAAAAAATGTAAAAGATTTGCAGATTGCAGAGAATAAACAGGATTAGTATCACAGGAACAGGGTTTATATCTTGTTTTCTCATAAGAAATAGCTGAACATCTTAAAACATGACAAGATATAAAGACAGATGTTTTCAGAGAATTAGGAAATGAATGCTAATGTTGGCCCTCTCCAGCAGTGAAAAATTAAAACTGCATGTGTCTTGCAGAAGATCATAGTTTTGGTAGTTTGAGGCGGTGTAGACATATTTGTGTTTTATTTTTTTTTACTGATGATTCACCAGTTGTTTTTCATTTCTTTCTGACCAACTTAGAAAACTTTTTTTGCACTCTGTAATTAGTATGTTTTATCAATAAAAATTAGCTTTAAGTTTGTTCTACTTACACTTTCCCCCTATTTTTTCTCAAGTCCTTTTTTGAGGATTGTTACATATTTGAAAAAACAAGACAAACATTTAATAATAAATAAGACAGAATTACTGAGTAAGGCAGTGTTCGCAGTGCATGTTTAGGTTTGCCAGTGAGATAACTGGACTACAATTAGAAACATATGTACCTCAGAGCATCTCATTTGATTTAACTAATGCTGTGCTTTTTATACTTTGTTCAGTGCTGCAGAAACTCAAATCACAGAACCTGTCGACAATTGTAAAGTCACCAGCAATAACAGTTCCTGTCCTGTGAGTCTGTCTTTCACAAACCACAATCTTTCAATCTCGCACGTAATTAACCACACCCTGATCAAGTCCAACAAGCCTTCTGGCATGTCACACATCTAAAGAATGTGAAAAATAAAACTACTGTACAATGTGCTTTTGCTCTCATGTGCAAAAATGTGTTAAATCTTAGCTCTTTATCTTTAAATGCCATCTGACTATTCTCAGTCCTTGCATGAGAATTATTTATAAACATGAATAATTGTTTGTTCACAAACTTCTGTCAAGTTATTGTCTCCCACGTTAGATTATATAGATCTGTTTTCAGGGGGTGGTGCTACATATGTGCATCATACAAAACAAAGACATTATTGTGCATATAATGAAATATCAGATCTAGGTCTGGGTGTACAATAACCTCTTCCTAAATTCATCCTGTTATTCAAACTAACTATATGTAAAACGGATAAAAACAAGGGGTATAGGGAGTACAGTAAATAGGAGATGTCGTTTGACACCTAGTACATGGTGTAAATGTCTCAAACTAATGTACAGCTGAGATAGCAGTCGCCTGCAATCTTAATTTAAAACTAACGGTACTATCTTCCTGTCCAGACATCACAGGCTGAAGAGAATCTGGCAAAAGTGATAAATTGTGTCGCTAAGACAAATCTGAGCTTCACTGAGGAAAACCTGAAACTTCTGATTGCTGAACTCTCCAATTCACTGCAGACATTGATGGAGCAGTCTAAAGTGGTAACAATAAAAAAGAAAAAAAAAAAACTTTTTTTTGTGCTATGTTCAAAGGATTGCCTTTTTTGACAAGGCATTTTGTTTGTTTGTTTGTTTCAGGCGACAAACTCATCTCAAAGCAACCTCACAGGCTCGTTTGCAGAACTGCCAGCAGAAAGCTTCACATCTGGAAATCTTGATGATGCGGAGTTCATGAGGTTCTGGTTCCAAATCAAGATGAAGCCCATGCTGCCTCACATTCCACGTGAATTCCTGTCTTGCATCAAGACACGTAGCTTCACCTGTCAAGCCTACAGGGCACTGTATGTTCTTTATGTTTTTTTGTTTTTTTTTTAACTGATGTCTGATAGCTGTTCATTATCAGATTATCACCTACCTGTTGGTTTGCACCTGATAAGTTAACAATCAGATCCTTTTTAAGATTAATTTCCTTGTTGTGTGTGGCTAAAAGAATAAATAACAGTTAAAAAACAATGAATTAACCAATAATAATAGACAATAGAAATGATATTTATTAAGGAATTTTCCACCCAAAAATGAAAATTTGCAGAAATTTACTCACCTTCAGACCATCCAAGGTGTAGATGAGTTTGTTTGTTCATTGGAACTGATTTAGCATTACATCACTTGCTCACCAATGGATTCTCTGCAGTGAATGGATACCGTCAGAATGAAAGTCCAAACAGCTGATTATAACATCACAATAATTCAATAAGTAATCCACACGACGTTTAACTTCAAAATTTTTATTTTTGAGCGAACTGATTGTTTTCAGCAACTGTATGTACTTTGTGTGTTTTGTGACTTTGGAGCCCCCTACAGTCAAATGAGTTGAAGTCACTGTCGCAAATATAACATTGACGTAATTACAGTTTGGCTGTATTAAAGGAGAATTTTACTTCCAGAACAAAAATGTACAGATAATTTACTCACCCCCTTGTCATCCAAGACGTTCATTTCTTTCTTTCTTCAGTCGTAAAGATTTTTTTTTTTTAATTCAGGAATGTTCTCTATATAGTGAACTATGGTGTCTGCGAGTTGCAGTTTAAATGCAGCTTCAGAGGGCTCTAAACGATCCCAGCTGAGGGATTCACTTATCTAGTGAAATGATCGGTTATTTTCTAAAAAAAAATGTACAATTTATATACTTTTTAACCTTAAATGCTCATCTTGTCTAACTCTGCGTGGACTCTGTGTATTCTGGTTCAGTACAGTTAGAGTATGTCGAAAAACTCCCATTTCATTTTCTCCTCTAACTTCAAAATCGTCCTACGTCCTGCAGAAGTATCGACCCAGTGTTTACAAAGTGAACGCGCAAGGAGGGTCAAACACCCTTTACAAAAAAAGGTAAAACAGTGATGAAAGTAAGGTAAAACTTGAAGTTGGAGAAGAAAATAAGATGAGAGTTTTTCAACATACCCTAACTGTGTTGAACCGGAATGCACAGAGTTCACGCAGAGCTACACAAGACGAGCATTTGAGGGTAAAAAGTATATAAACTGTCAATTTTTTTTACAAAAAAAAACAATGGTTTCTTCCTCGGCTGGGATTGTTTAGAGCCCTTTTGGAAGTTCAAACTCGCAGGCACCATTGAAGTCCACTATATGGAGAAAAATCCTAAAATGTTATCCTCAAAAAACATAATTTCTTTATGACTGAAGAAAGAAAGACATCAATGTCTTGGATGACAAGAGGGTGAGTAAATTATCTGTACATTTTTGTTCTGGAAGTGAACATCTCCTTTAAAAGTCAGTGAATCATCGGAGTGATTTTGAAATGTATATTAGAGTAAAAACAACCTTACATACAGTTGATTTAAATTGACCTATTACAAGTAAGGTTGTAATGCAAACACTTTTGTAATCATCATCTCTATCTGTTTTATTGCAGTTATATGGAGCTAAATAGTAATTTTGGACTGATGGACAGTGCGACACAGAAATCTGTCCTCAGTGACTTCATTGGCCCATTCCTGTTAAAAAATCAAAACACAGGTAGATGTTACTGATCATTTGACTTAACAGACTTAGGCAAAATGAATAATTTATTGACGTATAAAATTTGTTTATGCTGTTTAAATGCTTAATCTATGTTTCTTGAACTTTATTTTGACACATAATACTTTATAGGACTTCATTAAAATTAGCTCTCCACTGATGATCAGTAATGAACAAAGTATTTCATTATTTTAATTCAGGTGTCGGATGCATGTTGCCATTTAACAACAGTGTGGACTTCGTCCTGCAAAACTTTGGCAATTTCTCTACGCTGGCACTGCTTCAGGATTTTTCCAATTTCAGCCGCAATTTTTCAGCTGTAAGTCAGAAATTGTTCTTGTCATTGAATTTTAAAGACTGACTGAAGACACATATGCAAAATCTTTGTGAATGCATGTCAGTGAAGTCTCATGTCATTTGCAGGTGGATGCTCTTCCTGTTCTCACACTGGTGCAACTGGGTGAACTGATGTTCGGTCCTCCTGCTAGACCAGAAGACAGAGGAAACATCCTCACAAGAGTCTTTGACTTCCTTCTTCAAGCCTCCAACAGAGACAAACTAAACAACTTCCTCCCCTCTCTTCAGACACAGGCCAGAAAGGTGTTTGATACAACTTTACATATTACCTGTGTAGAAATACATTAAACAACAACAACATTAATAACTGTAATTATAAATATTACTTCTTACAGTACTACTATTACTATTATCATTGTTATTATTAATGTTATTAAACGAATACTGTATAAATGATTTCAAATAAAATTATACAATTACTGTTGCTCTTGTTTGGTCATCAGATTTATTAGCACTCTTGATCCTGTACAAAAATGTCATGATCTCTCTTTTGTCCTGCAGGCAAACTTCACTTGTGAAAACTACAGAGTCATGTAAGTGGCTTTTAATAAGCAGAACAAATATTCATCTGGATGTGTTAGTCTTGAATAAGATCACATTGATTGTGTTTTCTTCTTCTTCTCTGAATCAGCTTTGACAGGATGGATCAGGCATTATCACCACTCGCTCCTAACCAGACTGAAGGTCTGCTGAGGATCAGAGACTCAGTGATGATGATTCCTCCTGATGGTGAGACACAACTGAGCAATAACACTTTGCTGTTGAATACATGATCATATCAAAATAATTGCATGGAAACCTCTACCAGAATTAAAGTGTGAACTGCGTTTTATTTCCCTCTAGAGTGCATCGAGAGAACAGCGCAAGTAAGTAATGATGAACAGAAAGATCAAGCTCATGTTCAATAGATTATATGTCTGATTTTGTGTTTTAACCAACAAAATAATGATAATACGTTGTAATATATAACATATGTTTGTTCTCACTTCTGCAGTGCACAGCAATTCCTGTAAATGGTAAGTGACTGATCATGTCTGATTAATTTGAGATGTCAGTGATGTTGCTAAAACTCAAAGTCTTTGTTTTGTCCTTTTCAGAGTCTGTCCTCTGTGCAAGTGTCAACAGGTGAGCTGTTCTGTCACTCAAATGACTTAAACACTGAGCCCACGATGGTCTGTAATAAATGCTTCATGTACTTCTGGTTTGCAGCTCTGCTTCGGATCAGTTCTTGAACGGAGCGGCTCCAAATACAACAGGAATTTGTGACTTCACTGTGTTGCAGTTCGCCTGTCTACCAACGGTAATAGGGTCACTGCCTCATTATTAATTCTTTATGTGTATTATTGTTTCAGTTTTGATAAAAGCTCTTTTCTGTCATCAGCTGTCACAGTTAAACTCTCAACAAGTGGCTGACCTGTTGTCGTGCAAACTGTCCAGCAATGTGACAAAAGAGGCCTGGAAGCTTTTCTTCACCAAAATCATCACGAACCTTGATGAAGCACTGGTGAAATTGTCCAACAAGGTATGACGCTTTTTATTTAAATGATATTTTATTTGACTACATTTTAATGTGATGTAAACTGTAAAATATGTTTCATTCCAGACTCTCAATGCAAGCAGTGTGCCTCTGTCCGATGTGCTGGATGTGATTGCTGACACCCGCATCAATCGCTTTAGTCCCCAGAGACTGAAAGATCCCGTCTTCATTCAGTCATGGTTCCAGGGGCGACTGAAAGCCTTCCTACCATCAGTATCTCAAAGACTCCTGTCCTGCCTCAGCACCAAAAACCTCACCTGTGAAGCTTACCGCACTATGTAAGTTGGTCTTACTTACACGGTATGAACTGACAATGTAACTTTGCAGGTGCTAAAATGTAAAGTAAATACGTTGTTTATCTTTCAGCACTACAACTTTTGTGAATGCACCTCTACGAGATGGACAAGACATTTGCAGTCTCAGTGTCACTGAAAAACAGCAGCAGGTCTACACAGACTTCATGATAGCCTTCCTCTCTCGAAATGACACTGATGGTTGGTTTAAAATATTCTTTATTTCTTAACTACTTTAAATTCAACTTAAAAGCATGAAAATGCTTACACTATAAAGCCATCTGCACAAACATCTCTTTATCTCCTATGTTCTCGTTGCTCTTCCAGATCCCGGGTGCCTTAAAGACACAGCCGACAATGCGCAGTGGGTCACCAGAAACTTTGGGCCATTCGTTCAGTCAGCTCCCCTAGCTGACCTTGTGGCACTGAACAAAAACTTCAGAGCGGTTAGTGCTAAATGATGCCAGTTCTGCAGAATTCCTCTTGGTAAAAAAATTTTTGTAACAGCTGTTTTGTTTTTGGATTTAGGTGGATGTTCTACCTCAGTTGGGTCTAAAACAACTAGCTGAGTTCTCTCGCACTGCTGGTGCACTAACTAATCCTCAAAACGTCACCAATGTCATGCAGCATGTTAAGGATTGCCAGCTTCCTGCTTTCTTTGACCTATTTTCTGAGAAAGTGCAGGTGCGAAAAGAACATTCATGCTAAAATAACTTCATCTAAAAGATCCAGAAAACATTGCTAATGCTCTGATTATATTATTTTCTCCTGTACAGCAAATCCTGCCCACACTAGAAGTAAAAACAGCTCTGATTAAAAATCTATTTGACAGAGCCATCTTGTCTAATCTAAGCATCGCTAATCAGGAAGTTGTAGTCTGGCTCCAAAAGAGACTAAATCCTCTGTTAGCCAACTTTTCAGAAAGTCTGGTGTCACCATTTTTCACCATCCTTAACATAAGGGACTGCAATATCACTCAAACAGCGTAAGACCGATAGACTTTAAAGGCAATACATTTACATTTGCAGTGTATTACGCTAATTTATTTGAGTGTAGACATTATACATTGTTTAATTTCAATTTACAGACTGGGGCTCTTAGACGCAGTTCGACCTTCGTTACCCATAATCACCACAAATGCAATCTACGATAACATTCTGAAGTCCATCAAAGGTATTTCTTCATGTTGCTGACATAAACATCATATTAAAGTCTTTTTAAAAAATCCACCGCCCCTGTGTGGCTGGATAATAAATCAGTCAGATCATAAAAAGAAAGAAAAGACAGAAAGATATAGAAAGATCTTTTTTGTTTTTGTAGGGCCACAGCCACTGAAGTGCTACAGAAACAACAGCTTTATCAGGTTCCTAAACGAAAGCCTGTACGGCTTTGGGTCGCTTCCAGATCTGGCCACCTTCCTCACTCTGATACCACCAACTCGGAAATCTGAGGTTCGCTGCGTATCAGCTCTACAGTTCTGATGCTCAGTGCTCAGTGTAGATGTAAACTGACGTTTGGCTTGTGTTTTTCAGCTTATAAACTCTATAGCTCCTTCTGAGCTGGGAAGCTACTTGAGACAGCCGAAAGTGGTGAACGACGGTTCACAGATCTGTGCCGTTTTTAACAACTTTACCAAAACCCCTGAGTTCTTGGAAACCGTGAGTTTGAAAATAAATTATGAAATTTTCAAATCACATTTATGTAGAGAAACTTCAGTAGAATCATTTTTAAATTCATCATTTTTTTTTACATTTATTTACAGGAAGAGGTTCCAGATAATGTTAAAAGCACCATCCTTCCCTGTGTCTGGCCTCTGGCGTTGACAAGCGACAATGAGACAGAGGCTGATTTGTGGTTTAACCGTAGGCTGAAGCTCTACTTGAAGTTCCTGAACAAAGATCTATTAGGGTCAAAAGACACACTGAGAGCATCTTGCCAATCATACAAGACTATGTAAGTGTAATTGGCTGTGGTGTAATTTAGGTAGTGAAAGTCTTCAGGAACATTTCAAATGCTTTCTCTTTTCTTCTAGGGTCGGTGTTTTAGGCAGCAGTTTCAGCTTTAATGGCTCTCAAATTACCAGAGACGATGTGTACGCCACCATCAAGACATATCTGAAAACAGGTAAATTAATCTTCTTTTTCTTCATAAGCATGTTTGTTCTTTGCTTAAAGGAGACCTGCTACGCCCCTTTTTACAATAGGTGTCCTCAAAATGTGTCAGCTCAAAATATCCCACAGATCATTATAGCAATACCTATTTTGAGTGGAAGCAGAAAGCACAGTTATTTTACGTGCATGTATTTTTAAATGCAAATGAGCTGCTGCTCCCCGCCCCCTTTTGCAGAATAGGGCTGTGCCTTAACAGCTCGTAACTCAGATTGCCAAAAAACTGATCAAAACCGATCTGTTTGGTTTTGATTATCATGTCTTTGTACTGAAATCATGCGGTTTAAAGCCACGTTAGTCTAAACTTATGATATATACGGATTTCAGAGCGCACACATTTGTCACACGGCGTGTGAGTACTAAACTAAGTTCTCTTTCATGTCTTATTGCGCTTAAACTGTCAAATACACACAAGTTTAAGTTAAAAACACACATGAGAAACAAAAAAGACAGTGAAAGTAAACAGCTGGGTAAGAAATTACATGTTTATGTTAGATCTGTGTGGCAGCAGCGTAATATACAGTAAATAAATCAATAAATCCACTGCTCTCTTGTCTCGTCTGAGGCTGGGACTTTAAATAGTGTTCTGTGCTCATCTGTGTAGCCAACGACAGAACAGCTAGCATGCTTTGCTTGAACTTTTGCAGTGGCGTTAGAACTGGTGCATTGTTGTCACTTGTGCCGTGGATGGAAACGTGCAGATTAAGGGGCGGTTATATTATAATAAGTTCCCCTTTCTACATCACGGGGGGAACGAAATCTGAGCGGCTCTTTTTTTCACATGCTTGCAAAAAAAGGCTTTCGAAAACAACGTTACTGGGTTGTCCTTTTTCACGTTTTCTGGGTTGGTAGATGCCCCAGGGACTCAACTATAACATTTAAACATGGAAAAAGTCATATTGTCATGATATGTCTCTTTTAGGAATGCAATAAGAAAACAATCAAGCTAAGCCAGTTGTAGTTTTAACAGTGTCGTGTAAACATGGCTGGAGATACAAAAAGAGGAACAGATGGACCAAATCAATTGAGTCATTTACACTGGAACTGCTCCGATTGATTCATACTCGTGACTTTGATCATTCATTTCAAGCAAATTCACTAGCAAAAACCAGGTCAAATTAAAAGAGACATTCATTTTCGAATTTCGAAATTTCACTTGTAATTATTTTAAAAAGCACATCGTTTTAAACTGAGCTTTTAGAAACTCCAAATCGTTTAAACCATTCTGTTGCAAAATGGTTTACTATTTTGAAGCGCTCCAACTGGATCACCTATCGCGAATCATTTGTTTCATATCGGAACGTGTTCGTGAATCATTTAGTGAATTGAATGATTCAAATCAAATGATTTGTGATAAGCAATTTGAACGTGGATCACGAATCATTTGATTCAGAGCGTAACTTCAGAGCACAGATTGCGAGTCATTTGATTCAGATCGGGACTTCGGTGCGGGTTCGTGAATCATTTGTTTTTGATCAGGATTTCAGAGCAATTTTGCGAAAGTATACACAAATTCAAATCCTTCAAGAAAATGAACAGTGGTTGTACGATAGTAAAAGTGTAGTATACTTTGTAATACTTTAGTAGTAATACTTCGCATGTGCGTCACTTTATTTTTTCCATTTTTTATTAGTATGATTTTATTTATCTATTTCTCTTTTTTTAGAATTTGAAATGGAACACATTGTTTGAAAAGTGAGATCTCTGATTGAAGTCCTTAAAAAAAGTAGTGCTTGAAAGTCCTGGAATTTCATTTTACAGTATCTGTACGAACTCTGAAATTATGATTTTTGTCTTTTAGATGCTGACGCAAAATGCTACAGCACCACTGACGCAAAATTGAATTCAACTGCGTGGTTTGTCAACTACATTGGCGTATTTATAACTTCATTGACTCTGGACGATCTCTACTCTTTCGGCCCTGATAAGACGGTATGAACTGTATTCACTTGTTCATATAGATCGTCAATACTTACACTATCATACCATGTTTTGTGTGACGTTACATTGGTGAAAGCAAATGAATGCATATTGTTAATTCCTGTCTGTTCTTGTTGTTTGCAGATGAAACTCTTCGCTGTCAACTCTGAGAACATAAAGCTGTTCAATCAAAAGGCACTTCCGAAGAAAGTCATCAGCCGCTACACTGAACTCATCTTTCTGCAAAACGCCAGCTTTAATGTTGTTGAGTAAGTTTGAATAAAAACCAGAACAAAATCTCAAAACGTTCTTTGAGTTCAGCTTGTTTAACATGTTCTCTGTGCTCCACTAGATTGCCTTCGGTTTTGCAGTGTGATGCCCCAGCATCAGTCTTCACTACACTAAGTGAAAGTCAAACTAATACTATTCTTGGAAACTTCAAGACATCTTGCTCAAATGTGGATCCTGCGGTAAGCATTCCATTAAAGCCTAAAGTCAAGTTATTTCTTCATGTTACCGTGATGTAACCGAATATTCCTTGCACTCATCTTCAGATATCTACTGCCCTTACGGGAAACATCAAGACCATAGATGCTAGTACTATTACCAGCTTGGGAAGCCAAATTGTTGGCCTAACAACTACACAAATAAACTCGGCACCTCCAGGGGTTTTGGTCAGTAGTATCTCAACACTGGGCAATATGTCAGGATGGTCGCTCGGACAAGCCAAGACAATCGTAGGAGTGCTTCTCGGTCAAAATTTTAAGGTAAAATTTAATTCGCCAGTGGAAGACATTTGCCTTAAAACGTGTTAAAATTAACGTGCAAAGATTTAAGATGCATTTAAGTATTTTCTTTTTTTCCGAAATATCTCAGACCATAAAATCCTACAAAAGAAATGACTTTCTTGACTTTCTGACAGATCGACTCTTCCAGCACGTTGGTGACTCTTGGATCCCTGATTGGAGGGATCCCTTCAACAGTACTGACAATCATTGCGCCAGCACAAATTCTTGAAACATCTAAAAACACAGAATTTGTAAAAAACATAGTGGCTGCTCCAGAGATTGTTCAGAAGACCTTTGTGAACCAGGTAGGTGAACAACGTTTATGCATATTAAGAGATATTTCAAATGCAAAATAAAAAAAAAAAAACGGGCATTTAAATATCTTTTTTTTTATCACTAGATAATCAAAGTGGGATCGACACCATCTCTTTTAATGACAAACGTTCCCAGTGACTTGGCCAGTCAAATTCCAAGACAGTTCCTGGATCTTACCACCACTGTAGACACAAAAGTTCTGCAAGAGTTTAACAAAAAAAAATGGAAACCTGAACAGGTACTATAGCAAAATACAAATATAAACCAAAATAAAGGGGTTTTCACAGTGAAGATCCATTTTTGGTTCTCCAATGAACCTTTTCTTGAACAGTTCTTAAAAGAACCTCAGACGAACAGTTTAATAACCTTAAGTTTTTTTCATCTAAAATTTTTTATAGGCAGTTCTTTTCTTCGATTCCGTGGCAGAGGCTTTTACTGAACCTGATAAGTAAGTATTTTTGCTTTTTTAACCGTTACGTAAAAAAATACCTTATGAATATGCACTGAAAGCGAAATTTTGACATTTGTGATTTTGTTTTTGTCTGCAGCGTGTCAGTGGAAGTTTTGCAAGGATTTACATGCTCACGAGTGCAGACTTTCACCCAAACCAAAATCAAAGGTCTGATCAAAGCCTGCCGACAAAGGTCAGACAGAAATAAGGTGGTACTGAGCGAGACTCAGGTGAGAGCTGACAAAAACGCTGTTCAAAAATGTGATCAATTGAGCTTAAAGTCAGAACATGAACAGTGAATATGCTTTGTTTCTAATTGTTTTCCCAGCTGACATGCATGTACAACTTTATCAGAAAGGAACCAGTTGTTGATTTTGAGAACTATCCTTCAGATGTATTGCTGTACTTCGAGTAAGTGCTTACTGCCATTTTTTAACCATTTGATCTATTCCTTTAGAAATATATTGTTTGCAAGTTGTAAAATACTTTGTTGTCCTCTTTAGTTACAGTACAATCAACAAAACCTTCTGCAAGGCGTATTTCACACAAGTCGGAGCAGCAGATCTCTCTGTCTTTTCAAGCACACTGAACGGAAGAAAGGAGATTTTGTTAAGCAATGCTATAGATTGCTTGGTAAGTATCGCCTAATGATATAGACCATTTAAGGCCCAGACACATCAAACTGATATCAAAGAACTAGTGGTGATGAAAGGCCACTAATGCTGTGTTTACACTAGTGCGTTTTTGTTTTAAAATGCATAACTTTTGCTACAGTTAAACTTATCGTTTACACTACCCTGGCGTTTTCAACCCTCGAAAACGGAGACTTTCGAAAACACTGCAGACTCCGTTTTAGTTTGAAAACTCCCGGGATGCTCTTTAGTGTAAATGGGCCAAAACGGACACTTTTGAAAATGATGGTGTGACTGCCCACATTTGCTCTGCGTATCCTTGACGACCCTGTAAACAGTAACATAATGCTCATTGTTGACGCTTCCGCCATCTAAATAATAGAGCACCTACCTATACATATCTATGCTTGTACCTGCATGAATAGTCATGTGGCATGCATTTTCAGTTGTGTAGTGTAGACGGAGATCATTTCTGAAACGCATTGTATCCAATGTAATTCCGCGAATTGAAACACTTCATCAATTTTCAAATTTCATTTTATTCGTAACATCCGTAATGTGTTGTTTAATTGTGCAGGGGCATTTTTTGCCCCTTTCTTCTTGAATTTGTGATGGCATTTTTGCCACAAGCCCTCGTTAAAAGTGAAGTCCGCTTCCAGAACAACAATTTACAGATGATGTACTCACCCCCTTGTCATCCAAGATGTTGTCTGTCTTTCTTCAGTCGTAAAGAAATTGTGTTTTTTGAGAAAAACATTTCAGGATTTTTCTCCATATAATGGACTGATATGGTGCCCCGGGTTTAAACTTCCAAAATGCAGTTTAAATGCGGCTTCAAACGATCCCAAATGCAGTTGTAAATTATCCCAGCCGAGGAAGAAGGGTCTTATCTAGTGAAACGATCGGTTATTTTCATAAAAAAATACAATTTAAGTATTTTTTAAACTCAAACGCTCGTTTTGTCTTGTTCTCTCTGAACTCTGTGTATTCTGATTCAAGACAGTTAGGGTATGTCGAAAAACACCAATCGTGTTTTCTCCCTCAACTTCAAAAATCATTTCAAAGTCATCCTACATCACCGCAGAAGTACCGACTCAGTCGGTACAAGATCAAACACCCTCAACAAAAAAATGGGAGTTTTTCGACATACGCTAACTGTAATGAACCAGAAAAAAA
>JAHKKF010489717.1:0-18329 GCA_019740295.1 Labeo calbasu | reverse complement strand
ATTTTATTTTATTTTGTTGAAGAGTTAGATATTTTGTTTCATCAATTACCTTGTTTCAAACCAATTTTTAATAAAGTGATTGCAATACTGTCAGTAATTTTTGTTGGACTAATCATTTTAAAAGAACAAGATCATTATTTCATTTTTGTATTTAATAAATCCGACCCCATAAATCTTTATTTTATTTTATATTTTAAATCAAGACCCATAAGTTGTTTTATTTTATATTTTTATTTATTTTATTTTATTTTATTACATTTTATTGAAGTGTTAGACATAACTCTTCAACAAATAAGACCCCATAAATCTTTATTTTATTGTATTTTATTTTATAAATCAGACCCCATTAACTTTTATTTTATTTTTTGTATTATTATTTTAGAAATCGGTCCACACAAGTCTTTATTTTTAATTTAATTTTATTTTATTTTATTTTAAATCAAGCCCCATAAGTGATATTTTAGAAATCTGACCACATTTTTTTATTTTATTTTATTTTATTTAAGAGTTAGCATTTTTTTTTCCTCATCATTTACATTGGTTTCAAACCAATTTTTAATAAAGTAACTGCAATACTGTCAGCAAAATGTATTAAAGACTAATCATTTTAAAAGAACAAGATCATCATTTCATTCTACGAGTCATTTAGTGTTCCCATTTGTGATGTGGGCCCTGTCTGCAGGTTCACTCAGTGGTGCACATCTATTCACATATACACTGTCACATCTCAATGAATGGTTACACTGCTGCATAATATCACCCTGGCTACTGCTCTGGACTGACAGCCAGTTCAGAAGGCCTCCTTTATTAATCGCAGAACGAGTTTTATAGAGCAGACCAGATTCAAACACACCAAAGTGCCTGAAGCCATCGAGGCATTAGTAATCCTCCAGTAAACAACCCGTGCAGGTTGTCAGAATGCTCAATGATCCGTTACAGATAGTGTGTGACTTCTCTTTACACCGCCACAGCCCATGTGACCTGTTTGCTCCTCTGGTTACTGTGGTTTTGAGTTTAGAAGTGTTTAAAAAAAGATGAAATTGCAGTTAAGTCTACATTCTATAACTGTGGCCTTTTTTCTACAGATTAGACCTCGTCCATCCATATTAACTATGAAGTACAACCACATTATGTTCTGATCGTCTTTGTGAATTTGTTTGCAAACTTTTGCACGTATAATTCCCTATCTGTCAATCATGTGGTGAGACATAATCCAGAAAGACAGATGCGTTTTGTCATGCAGGATTTTGTAAACTGGCATCCAGCGTTAATCTCCACCTGGGTTTTGTGTCGGTCACAGCTCTCTATGAGCCGTTCTCATTACAGTGATGACAGGAAGGTAATGGCCATCTGAAGCCCTCCAGCGGTTCGACACTTCTCTCTGTGAGAATGTGAGAGTATGCCAACATCTCACGTGCGGCGCTGCTGGAGGGAGCCGTCTGCATGATAAATATAGCGTCTGGCAGCATCCCGGCCAATCAATCAGTCAGTGGAACGGTAGCTGTTTAGAGCCGTGATTAACTCTCACACTGTTGTGTTGGGTTGTGATTTTCCCCAAGGACTCGTATTGCTACAGTCGGGCCAGAAACAAACGCATTTATTTTCACTCTATTCTTATTGCTCCACAATAACAACATTTAACCGAAAACTGACTCTATGGCATTTTGAGCTATAGTTTGCTGTTGCACCCCTTGTTGCAGCTTTGACAATGTAGCATGTATATGCATTTTGTAATGAATTGAGTCCTAAAACATTTGAATGCATCATAATTTTGCAGTTTTTCTGAGGGGTTGTTCTGTGTCTGTTTTTTATGTTTGCAGCAGTGTTGTCACTTGTAACTAAAACTTTTAATTTTGTTTTTTTTTTTGAAAATACAAGATAAAGCTAAAATTAAATATAAATATTTGATGAGAAACTTAAAAATTAGAAATGTTGCCTTGGCAACTAACTGAGACAAAATACATTTAAGTAAATAAAAACAAAACAAAACAAAAATGATATTTTACACTAATGCACATAAAATATGAAAATTGAAAATGTAGAGCTAAAAGCTAATTAAAAATAACAATAAATGTAGATGGCAGTATCTACTAAAATAATCTTAAGATAAAACGTAAAACAAAATTTACATTATTAACACAAATTAATAATGTTAACAGTGTTTTTTAATTAATTGAAATAAAGCTAAAAATAATGTGTGTGTGTGTATATATATATATATATGTGTGTGTGTGTGTGTGTGTGTGTATATACATATATATATTAATTTAAATCCAGATTTTAATTTTCAGAGATTTCTTATAAAAACTGATTATTTTTTTCCCCCAAAATGCAATAAATCCATCAGGGCTCTACGCCTACTTTTCTTTTTAGGACCACTTGTGCTAACTTAAAAAACGTAGGCGCACAGTCAAAATTTTAGGAGCACCTTCTAATCAATAATCAAAAAATCTGATCCCATTATGAGGTGATATTTGACTCCTTAAAATGAATTGGAGAGGAATTTTGTTTTTACCTTTGTAATGGCATTTTTTAACTTTATTAAAAGTATGTCATCTTTTATGTAATTTTTTTTTTTAAATATATTTTTAAGCTTTTTTACTTTTCTAATTCAAACAACAGAATAAGTGTAAGTTACCAATCAAATGAAATCAGTGTTAACAAAATTCATTTGTACTACAGAGGTGGCACAGAAGAACACAAAAGTGGCTTGTAGGTGTATTTTCATGTTTAGTGAGGCTCAGAGGTGGCATGCGTGCAATCAGATTCATAAATTCATGCTGAGAATAATGTTTTAAGAATAAAATTTTAAATATAGAAATATTAAATGATTTAAATAACTGAAAAGAAGATACTTTAAAAATTAAACTAAAACTTTTAATTACTGAATCATATTATTCATTTGATTCATTCGAACGGCTGATTCGCATTTTGACTTCGCATTTTGTGTAAAATTAAAAACTGCCTTTTTAACACCGACCAGATACAATACTGATTTTGGCAGGAACTCAGTTTTGTAAAAAATGGCGTTTATTGCGTTTTGGAACCAAACTCTTCATATATATATATTTATGTGTGTGTATATATATATATATATATATATATATATATATATAAATAATATAAAATTCATTGAAAACATTTTAAAGAAATGTTGAATTGGTAACTAAATGAAACAGACAAAATAAACCAGACAAACTGGTAAAAAAATTGAAGCTAAATAGAAATATTTTAAACAAATGCACATAAAAAATGAAAATTAGAAGCTAAAACATAATTAAAATATTATTAATTATTTTAATAGTATGTATCTAATGCTAAAGTAATGTTAACAATTAAGACAAAGAAATAGAAAAAAGAAATTAAACCTAAATAGAAATATGTTACCCAAATGCGCATAAAATATGAAAACTGAAAATTAAAAGCAAATTAAAATATTATTATTATTATTATTATTAATGATAACAATAGTGGTAGTATAATAGTTTGTATCTAATACTAAAATAATGTTAATGTTTTCATGACTTGAAACAAAGCAGAAATTATATATATTATATAGTTCATATATAATTTAATGAAAACTTTTGTTTGGCAAACAATGTTTGGCATACAGTAAGAGTATAGAGCATTAAAATACAGATAAAATAGCATTTGGTAAGAAGTGTTTGAGCTCATATTAAGATGATTTTGCATTGCAGTTTTTGGTGTCTCGGCAAATCTGAGCATATTTTGAGACATTGTTAGTAGTTTTGACATTATATTTGTTTGAAATCTCTTTTGAGAGTCTACGAAAGAGATTTCATATGTGATTTATTTGTTATTTGTGGGTGTATAATATATTGACCAGAGTTAAATGGGAGTTCACGGCTATAGATATTGTAGTGATGAACGATACTGATACTTCTCTTTCTCACAAAATCTATCAGTCGCCGTTGTTTCAGGATCTAAGATTACCAGATTACAGACGGATTGATGTGGCACGGCTGTATTTGAGCAGAAAGGGCTTCTGGACAGGGCTGTGTTTCTAAAAGGCTAATTGTAGTAATTGAAGAACATGTTGTCAGAGCTCATTGATTTCCGTTGCATGTTTCTGTGGCCGTAATTGCACTGATGATGAAGAAGAGCAGACCTATGGCCGCACGTGTATCATTTAAACACATTTATAATCATTACGATTTCATTAGGATCCTTTGTCCAGGAAGTCATTTGTCTCTTCGCTTCACGGTTCGTTCACAGCCGCTCACAGATGCTAATTTAATCTTTTTACACGTGTCCTCATTTTTTTGTCATGCTGAAAGAAAAATAGACCAGCCTGTGTGATATATAGAGCAGCGTGCATTTCAGTGTGAGTAAGTGAACTTAACAAATCAAACCCAATGTCATTTCACTGAATGGTTCATGCGTGAGATGTTCCTGTCAGTTTGGATGAAATAGGTGAACTGTTGTGAGTTTTTGTGCTTTTTTAGGAACAGTTTGTGGGAAGTGTGAGAGCTGTGACTCTTAAATGAATCACTGTGAGCTGCTAGACAGCTCAGGTTTATTCAAGATGATAAGGGAGGCAGCTGTAAATGTATTTTCAGCATGGAAAATTATTATTTTTATTTTTGTACCTGTGCATACTGTCTATTTTTAATACTTATTATTTCATAAATATTGCTTCCTATGCGGCACTCTCCTGATAACATTTGTATAATTAGTTATTTAATTGAAATATCCAACATAGAAATCTATAAATCAGACTATTTTCTGTTTAGTTTTGTGTTTATTTTATTGCATACTGTGTAATATACATCAAATACTGCACACTATTTTTATGTTTAATATGTTGTGTTATTAAAATTAGTAAACGTTTTAAACAATAGTATGCAATACAGTGTGACATGATTTCACTATGCTGCATTTTTAATTCAGGTAGTACCACTATACAGTTTTTATCTAAAACAATATTTTGTATTTTTAAATACGTTTATAATATACTGAACATTTTGGCAAACTTATTTTGTCATCCAGGTATTACATGCATACAGAAAAGAAATATTATCTTCATAATGATTTTATGATTACGATTTTTTTTTATTGTTTTTGTTCTTTTTTTTATTTTGTATTATTTGGGAAAAAAGTGGTTTGGGGCTCACACTGCACATAGTGTGAGCCATTAAATATAACTATGAATAATAGTAATAATACTTCTATTGCACCGTTAGTTAATTATTTTTATTATTAAAAAAATAAACAAATAAATTGTGATAATACTATTATATTTTAAAATTAAATAAAAATGCAATTATTTCACTTTTTCAACATTTTCAAACCTAAATTTTTGTGATTATGCTTTTTTTTTTTTTTTTTTTAAGAATTGTATTTGGTCGTTGCTATTATTTTTTTATTATTTGTAACAACAACAACAAAAATGGGTTGGTGCTCAAACTGCGTATATTGTGTTAGGTAATTATTTTTTATTATTTTAAAAAATAAACTAAATAAATTGTGATACTATTATATTGTATGAAAAAACATTTTACATTTTTATGTGAATTTTCAACATTTTCAAACCTAAATTTTGTGAATATGATTTTTTTTATTATTTTGTATTATTTGTAAAAAAAAAAAATAAATAAAATAAATGGTTGAGTGCTCAAACTGCTCATAATGTGAGGCAGTAAATATAACCATAACAAAATAAAACAATAAATAATAGTAATAATAGTTTTATTGCTTTACTTAACAATTTTTATTAAAAAAAAAATAGCAAAATAAATTGTGACAATACTATCATATTTTAAAACAAAAAATAGTATGAAATATTATATTATTATTATTTTATAATACACTTAAAAATACAATGCTAATACCTTTATATGTATATGTTTTTATTTATTTATTTATTTTTTACTTATTTATTTTTATGTGAATTTTCAACATTTTCAAAACTAACTTTTGTAATTATAATATATATTTCTTTTAATTTTATTTGGTCTTTTTTTTATTATTTTGTATTATTTGTAGTAAAAAAAAAAGTGCTCAAACTGTACATAGTGTGAGCCATTAAATATAACTATAAAAACTAAAAGAAATAAATAATAGTAATAATAGTTTTAGTATTTTTTTTTTTTTTAAATAAACAAAATAAATTTTTAACACTACAATATTTTAAAATAAAAAGCATTGTATGAATAAAAAATATAATTATTTTATAGTACACTTAGTAGTAAAAATACAATGCCAATACTTACGTTTTGTTATTTATTTATTTAATTTTTTTATTATTATTGTTTTTTTTTTTATGTGAATTTTCAACATTTTCTAACCTTAAATAAGCGGGCTTTTATTTTAGCGGGTTGCAGGCAAGTAAGTATATTTCGTTCTGAAACCGGCAGCGCAGTATTACAGTTAGTTGGTCTAAGGCAGTGATCGTGCATTAACATCTGTTAACCGTGTCGGTGTGCAAGCAGTCTTATTTACACAGCACTTTTTTTTTTATCGCCACTTATGTACACCTCTGTCAATATCCAAGGCATTTGAACTGAAAAACAACATAAAAGCACTCATTAGAATAGAATTTTTGGAGTGTGTGTGCCAGTGCCAGATTTTTATTTTAGCTTTTAGTTTTTAACTAGTAGTTTTTGTGTTGTTTTCTTTTGCTGGTCCAAAGGCCTTGCAAGCCTTTTCTTCATTTTACTCAGTTTTCTTGTTGTTAGACGACTAAAACTTAACACCTAGAATATCAGGCCCATCCCAAAGCTTCACAGTGAAGCACCCTGAGCTGATTGGAGGCCTAAACCCTTTAACCTCTGACCTGAAGCTCCTTTCCCCTTCTCCCTCCACTTACCTAACTCTCTCCTTTCTCTCCTCCATCATCCATCCATCCATCCTCTACTCTTCCCCTCCGCCGCTCCTCCTCCTCCTCTCTTCACGTCTCTCGTCCACGGGCCGCCACTGACAGTGAATTTACGTCCAAAATGAAAAACAGGCAAGTGGGAACGGCGGCCGGGGGCAACATGACCAAGAGCACCAGCATCGGCGGCGACATGTGCAGTCTGGAGAAGACCGACGGCAGCCAGTCGGACACGGCCGTGGGCCTGGTGGGAACCGTCGACAAGAAACGGCGCTCCAGCATCGGAGCCAAGATGGCGGCGGTCGTGGGGTTGAGCCGAAAGAGTCGCAGCGCCTCGCAGCTCAGCCAGACAGGTAGGAGACCTATAATGTCTGTCCGTTTCATGTTTGTCTCTAACTCAGCGTCCTTTATTGTTGTCTGTATGTTCTTCTCAATCCTTTAATCTGCGTGATTTTCTTGCATCAGCTCTAACAACCTAACAACTTTTATTTGAACAGTCTGTTTCTCAAAAGTGTAAATTGGGTCGGAACAGGACCGAGGACCGCCGAATAATTGAGACCCTCTGTTTCACACCATTCTTTCTTTCTGTTGCCGTTTCTTTGAAGTGACAAAAAGGCACCAACTGTTTGCAGCTTTTTATTTCAGTCAAGTGTGCAATTAATGAATATCCAGCTGCTTAAAGTTTGAATCGTTCTGTTGCATTATAATTGTTTTATTTTTCATAAAGCAACATGGTATTACCATATTTTTGTACTTGAACTTTGTTAATATCATGTTTTTCGACATTTCTCATTGCAATGCTATGGTATTCTTTGACTACATAAAAATGTAATCATTTAGTACTACGGTATATTTCAAAATACCATGATATTACTATAGTACATGTCCAAAACATGATATTTATACATTTTATCATCATAATACCAAGTCTTTTTGTTGATGATGTACAAGGTTGAATATGTTTTTGTGTTATGGTAGAGCATTATGATTGTTTTGTTTGGTGCAAACACTAAGTAACAAGGTATTACCATGTTTTTTTGGACATGTACTGTGGTGATTTCATGTTGCAGTACTGTGGTATTCTTTGACTACATGAATATGTATCATGGTATGTCAAAATACTATAGTACATGTCCGAAAACATGATATTTGTGTTTTATCATGGCAATACACAAAATTTTTATTGATGGTATGCATAAAGTTTGAATATTTTTGTGTTGTGGTAGAGGATTGTTTCATTATGGCCGGTTGCTGGTGCATGGTTTTTGTTTGGTAGCAGATTTAAGGTGTTTCTTTTGCTTATAAATCTTTCATTGTTGTTACGGTGGTTGAAGCTGGTACTTTTTAGGTTCAAACCCTGGATGGAGCTGTCAATGAAGCATTGCTGTTGCACTCTTGATGATTTTTTTTATTCTCAGGTGCCGCAGTCTGAAGCGTATCACACTGCAAACACATCCTCAACCCTTCTAGCACTTGCAACCTTCTACTTGCACTACAAAATACTTCTGAAAATACTGTGGTACTATTGTGGTATATATATATAAAAAAATGCTTAAATCATGGCATGTTTTGGTACTATTTTTAAATATTTATTCTCTTCTCACAGTATACAGTGTTTACACAAAAAGTACCATGGTATTACCTCGTTTTTGGACATGTACTGTGGAAATACTGTCATATACTTTGTAATACCTTGGTCTACAATGTAAATGTTGATGAATAGAAAGATCTAAAGATCAGCATTTATCTGAAATAAAAAGCTTTTGTAACATTATACACTATACCGTTCAAAAACTTGGAGTCATTATTTATTTATTTATTGATGATAGAAATTAACACTTTTATGTAGCAAGGATGCTTTAAAATGATCAAAAGTGATGATAAAGACATTTCATATAAATACTTTCTATTTATCAAAGAAACCTAAAAAATTCTGCTCAGCTGTTTTCATCATAATAATAATAATAAATGTTTTTTGAGCAACAATTCAGAATATTAGAATGATTTCTGAAGGATCATGTGACTGGAGTAATGATGCAAAAATGTCAGCTTTGAAATCACAGGAATAAATTACATTTTAAAAATTGTTCAAATAGAACATTTTTACTATTTTCAGTAGTAAAAATATTTCAAAATATTACTGTTTTTGCTGTACTTTGAATTAAATAAATGCAGGCTTGGTGAGCAGAAGAGACTTCTTTAAAAAACATTAAAAATCTTTTGACTGGTAGTGTATTTCTTAAGCAGCAAATCAGCATATTAGAATGATTTAATGACTGGAGTATTGATGCTGAAAATTCAGCTTTGTCATTACAGGAATCAATTACATTTTAATATACATTCAAATTGAACGCAGTTATTTGAATTTGTAATAATATTTCACAATAATACTGTTTTTGATTAATAATTGCAATAATTGCAGCTTCGATGAGCATAAGGGACTTTAAAAAAAAAAAAAAATCTACCAACCTCAGTAATTAAGCAGTAGTTGTAGTAGCTCGTATTACTTGTTATTTAAATAGCATGTAATATGATGATAAATTAGTAACGTGGTACTGGGCATTATAGTATTGACATCTGACACCATGGTATCGCTACAAGACTTTGTTTTTTTTTTTTTTGGGGAATACATTATTAATTCTCATTTAAAAAAAAAATGCAAATATATTTCTCAGGCAGCTTCTTAGTTCTTTTACGTATTTCTGATTTCTCTTTACATCGCTCTGTGAGCTCTAGTTATGATTCACATCATCTCTGCAAAGCCTTTGTTTTCCCCCATAGTCTGTCTGTCTCGAGTTTCCATGGTTTGCTGTAATTGATGAGTGTGAGAGCGTTTTTCCCATGTGGGCACGTTTATCTCATTTGTTGGAGTCAATGGGCGGCTGATAAAAACACTCTTTTGAAAATGTCATTCTGTTTATCCTGAGGTCAGTGGATTTCTTTGCTGTCTGTAGCCCACGTTCACCCTCTAATCACCTCATTGGCTAGCACCGGCTGGCTCGGGTCTGAATGGTGGCGTGCAGGTAGATCACATGCCCGAAGAAATGAACACAGCCCTTCAGATGGCTCGTGCTCAGCCTGCACATGGCAGGTGGTCGGCAGTGTGTTTTTAATAAGTTGGGCTGGTTGCCAGGGGCCGTAGCACTTTGTCATGTCTCGTGGGGTGTGTTGTGTCTTCTGCTTCTCTGCGATGTCTTTGAGCATCCTTCCATTAAAAAAAAGTCTCTGCTCGCAAGAAGAAAAAGAGGATGAAAACACAGACCACAGTTGGTCTTTTTTTTATCTGGAAGAAATTTGGCAACCTAGTATGCATATGAATGTATTATTTTTTTTTATTTAGTGCTTGCATAAAGCTAATGGTCAAATAAATTCATACAGAAAATTGGAATATCGCAAAAACAAGTACTGTGGCACTTCCATCCAGTGTATTCAAGAGGACAAAATTGAAAATGGTCACTTTCAGGGAAACTGGTGCAAAATAAAAATGGAAATGAATGTTGAATCCAAAGCGTAAAGTCACTTTTTTTTATTAAATGTAATTCATTTATTATTTGTTAGACATTGTTTCCAGATGTAGTATTTATTAATTATTAAACTGAATTGACTTTTATTTGTATATTTTATTTTTATAATTTCAGTTTTCATTTTAATCTTAGTACTTTAATTTCAGTTTGTGGCAAAGGTAAACCTCTATTATTTTTTAAAGTTGAAAACAATTTTTAATAACATCATTTTTTTAACAGTAATAACAGCATTTGAAGTGCTGTGATTATATTGTTCTGATATTTTTTATTTTTTATCAAATGTAGTTTATTGTTCGTTTGCTGGCAATCATTCACAGATGTAGTATTTATTAATATATTTTTGTTAATAAAATAACATTTTTTATTAGTTTTAGTTTTTAGTTATTAGTTTTTTATATTTCTGTTTAGCAAGATTTTTTTATTTTCAATTTAGTTTTAGTAAATTGAAAAGTGACATTTTTTTCTGTTAACACCCAAGGCAACTTTTTTAATTCCCATTTGTTTTAAACCCATTTTATTTTATTTTATTAATATATAACAATAGTGCAGTAAATTGATTAAAGTTGACATAATTGTTTGTAACAATAGATGATTCTTGGCTGTTTCAAGTAAATGCTGTTTTTTTTTTCTTCTATTTATCAAAGAATCCTGAGAAATCCTGCAAAGAATGCTGTATTACCTTTTTTCGCAATTTGTTTTTATTAAATGCAATTTATTGTTTGTTAGACATTGTTTCCATATGTAGTATTTATTATTAATATAATCTGCTTTTTTATATTTTATTTTTATATTTTCAGTTTTCATTTTAATCTCAGTTTTAGTCATTTTGATGCTTTTATTTTATTTTATTTCAGTTTGTTTCAAAGGCAACATTTCTAATATCCATTTTTTCTAAGTTGAAGTTTTTCATCTAATATTTATATTGTTTTTTATTTATATTTCAGCTTGTTTGCTGGCAATCGTTGACAGATGTAGTATTCATTAATATTTTAATGTTTATTATTAAACTTTAATTTTAACTTTAGTGATTTTGTCATTTTTTATTTGTTTATTTAATTTCATTTTATTGCATTTATTTTATTATTTTATTTTATTTCAGCTTTATTTCAATTAACGAAAACTGTTTTAATAATGTTAGTGTCAGTTTTAGTAAACAATAATAATACTGCATCAGAGCATTGTTTACTGTACGATGATATTGTTCGATCATGACTTAAGTTGAAGTCACGTGACATTTTTGATGCTTAATGAGTCATGTATTCGGTAAATGTTTTTCTGTCAGAAGTTACAGCTTTACGTAGCTAATGACAAATATAAGAGACAAAACAGACCACGCAGATTTTTTCCGTTTTGGAGTACAACTGAGAATTTCAACCGAACGTGTGAGATATGGGTGTTCATATTAAGGTCCGGTGTGCTGTTTTATTCGGTGCTTTAGAGAGCCTCCTGTTCAGTGTCATGCTCAATACAGCGGCACGCTTTCACCGACTACAGGAAATCGGCTCTGGCTGAGATGTGCAGCTCTGAACAACAACACCGGCTCATGAGATGTGAATCATAGAACATATCAATTTTTCAGGCAGAGCTTTTAGGTGGCGTGCACATGCAGGCGTTTGAAATCCCTGGCTTGTTTCTCAAAGCCGAGTCCGACTCTCCGGCTGCTTCCTGCTCCACTTTGTTGTGCTTAATTCAGAGAGCCTGACAGTATCCTAGAGAGGGCATACTGCACAGATACACATTTCAAAAATAGGTTATTCTAGGCCTTCACTAAATAAAAAGATGGGTTTGTGTGTTTGAAATGCGCTTACACTGGACTGCTGAAGATCTCTTGAGACTGTTGTCCTCAATGTCTAGTTTACTTCTTTTTCACTATGACTTATTTTATGGTGCATGCAGATTTAGGCACAATGTAGAAAATGCATGTGTGCATTTTTATCTGGAGTTATACTATTTTTGCTAATGCCCATAGTTTAATAATGCATTCAGGTTGTTATTTAATTTTTGCAGTTATTTAATTTTTAATGTTTTTTTGTTTTTTTTATTTAATTTAATTTTTTATTTAATTTTATTTAATTTTATTTTATTTTATTTTTCTGTTGAGGGGGCACCAGGGTCAGTCTGTTACATGGTGCCCAAGATTACTGGAAAGAAATTAATACTTATATTCAGCAATGGTGCAGTAAATTAATCAAAGGTGACAGAATTGTTTGTAACAGTGGATAATTCTTGGCTATTTCAAATAAATGCTTCTTTTTTAGGTTTCTATTCATCAAATAATCCTGTGAAGTCCTGTAAAGAATCCTGTATTACCTTTTTCACTATTTTTTTTCACTTTTTTTTTTTTTTTATTAAATGTAATTCATTTGTTGCTTTTTAGACATTATTTCCAGATGTATTATTCATTTGCATTATTAATAGGAATTACCTTTAATTTTTTTTATTAATAAAAAATATTAATATGAATTGCCTTTTATTTTTAGATTTTATTTTTATATTTTCAGTTTTCATTGTAATCTTAGTTTTAGTCATTGTAGTTGTTTTTGTTTTTATTTTAGTTTGTGCAAAGGCAACTTTTTTTAAATTTTTTATTTATTTCTGTATTTATATTGTATTTTGTCTATATATTTATATTGTTTTTTATTTAATTTCAGTTTCTTGTTTGCTGGCAGTTGTTGACTTTTTTGTTTTTATTTAAATTTTAGTTTTAGTAATTTTGTAATGTGCTTTTGTCATTTTTATTAGTTTTAGTTTTTTTTATTTATTTATATTTAGCAGGAAGTATTTATTTGTTTTAAGTTTAGTTGTAGTAATTTTAGTACTTCAACTTAATGTTTTCAGTTAGTTGCCAATTAAGGCAATTTGTCTAATTTCCATTTGTCTCTAAGCTGAAGTTTCTCATCTAATTTCACAATAATATTACTCAGCATAAATGTTTTTAACATTGATAACAATAATAAATATTTCTTGAGCAGCAAATCAGCATATTAGAATGATTTTTGAAAGATTGTGACACTTAAGACTTAAAATTCAGCTTTGACATCACATAAATTACATTTTAAAATATATTCAAAAAGAAAACAGTTATTTTAAATTGTAATATTTCACAATAGTATTAAATAAGAGCAAAATTCTTGAGCATAACAGGCTTCTTTCTTCTTCAAAAAAACACAAAAAACCTCACCCGACCTCAAACTTTTCAACGACAGTCTATGTATAAATTATTTTTGTCTAGCTGTCCAGTTAAAATATCTAAAAATCCTTACAACAGTCACTGTTGATTTAATGTTGACTTAATAGTTTGTCTGTAATGGTGCTGTGCAGTGACATTCACATTAGTTCTAGGTGTTTTGCGTCATAGCTGTTCCTGTTTTAGTGTATTTCAGTGTCCATTGTCCATTTAGTATTTACATGGAATATTTTGCGCCCATATTCCAGGTTACTGTATCTCAGCACTGTGAGTGTCCGTGAGAGACCGCTGGAGTCCTGCGGACCTCTCTAATTAATCTTTGATGACAAGTTCTGCAGGAGAGAGCTTCATGGAGCTGAAGCCTCACGGTTTTATTCATGACCAAGCTGAATCATCGCACTGATTTATGGTGCCCGATTGTTTCTCTCGGCGTTTAGGAGGCCTGAATTCTCTTGTAATTATACCCAGTGCTCCATGGAGAACCATCTCGCGTCTAACCTCTGCTGATCTTCCTCTGCCTCCAGATCTGTGTCAGCAGAGAGGCCAGAGCTGCAAGTGCAGATAAAAACACCTGATGTTCGGTGCTCTCTGCAGATTTTTTAAATGCTCACCCTGGCAAAACACAAGACTGTTTTTGCTCAGAGATGGCTCTTTTAAGGCTCAAGAGTTCTTAGTAGGGCTGCCTGATAATTGTTAAGTTTATTATCTCAAAACTTATTATTTTCATTTTAGGTTTTATCAGACTTCTTGCACAAATTTCACATAAGCACAATAAAGAGAACGTCAGTTTGCATGGTTTATATTCATTATGTAAATAAACAAATTCTTTACTTAAAATCTGATATAAGCTTTTTTCAAAAGATGAACCAGTGAACTTTCTAGTATTAACTCCAAATATTCAGAATTATGTATGTATTATAATTATGCAATATAAGTCTCATGTGTCCCCAGAATGTGTCTGTGAAGTTTCAGCTCAAAATACCCCACAGATCATTTATTACATCATTTTGAAAATGCCTATATTGAGTGGAAGCAGAAACACACCGTTTTCGTGCATGTCTCTTTAAATGCAAATGAGCTGCTGCTCCCCCCCCCTTTTCCAGAATAGAGCTGTTTCTTTACAGCTCATACCTCAGATACTCTGGAAAAAAAAAAAAAAAAAAAAAACATTTGTTTGGTTTTGATTATCATGTCTGTCGCACTGCAATCATGCATTTTAAACCATATTAGTTTAAACTTCTGATGTATGGTTTGTCTAAGCGCACATATCCAAAGCGAATGCCCAGAAAGCGGCTACCACACAGCATGTGAGTACTCAACTAAGCTCTTTAATGTTGAAATACACACAAGTTTATGTTAAAAATACAAATGAGTTACAAAAACAGTTGGTTATGTTTGTGAAGATAAACAGCTGGGAAGGAAATTGCATGTTTATGTTAGTTCTGGATGGCAGCAGCGTAATATACAGTAAATAAATCAGTAAATCTACTGCTCTCTTGTCTCCTCTGAGGCTGAGACTCTAAATAGTGTTCTGTGCTCATCTGTGCAGCCAAAGACTGAAAAGTTAGCATGCTTTGTTCAAACTTTTGCCATGGAGTTAGAACTGGTACACCACAAAAACTAAATGTCGGCACCGTGGGTAGAAATTTGCAGATTAAGGGGCGGTAATATTATAATAAGATCCTCTTCCTACATCACGGTGGAAGCGAAATCTAAGCTGCTTGTTTTTATTACAGCTTGCAGAGAAAGGCTTACCAAAAAAAAATGACTGGGTTCTTTTTCACGTTTTCTGGGATGGTAGATGCACCAGGGACCCGATTATAGCACTTGAACATGGAAAAAGTTAAATTTTCATGATATGTCACCTTTAAGACAGGTTTGAAATCTGACTTTCCATTTCTAGCGGCTTTTGTTAAATTTGAGCATCAGATTTAAACAAAAATCTCTATTTTGTTTTGGCTATTTGCTGTTTAGAAGAAACAATTGCGATACTGAGAGTCTCTCATTTTTTCTTTCCTGTGGAAAGATACTAAAGATCTCACATCCACAGCTCGAGCATCTCTCTCTCTGCAGTGTTATAATTGGTTTTTATAAAACACATGGCATGTGAGTACTAAACAAAGTTCTCATTCATGTCTTATTGCACTTAAACTGGCAAATGCACACAAGTTACTAAAACAAATCCACAGCTCGAGCATCTTTTTCTCTGCAGTGTTATAATAGATTTTCAAAAAACACACGGCTTGTGAGTACTAAACTAAGTTCTCTTTCATGTCGTATTGCGCTTAAACTTTCAAATACAAGTTTATGTTAAAAATACAAATGAGTTACAAAACAGTCGGTTATGTTTGTGAAGGTAAACAACTGGGAAAGAAATTGCATGTTTATGTTAGTTCTGGATGGCAGCAGCGTAATATACAGTAAATAAATCAATAAATCTACTGCTCTCTTGTCTCCTCTGAGGATGAGACTCTAAATAGTGTTCTGTGCTCATCTGTGCAGCCAAAGACTGAAAAGTTAGCATGCTTTGTTCAAACTTTTGCCATGGAGTTAGTACTGGTACACCCTTGTCGCTTGCGAAAACAAAATGGCGGCGCCGTGGGTAGAAATATGCAGATTAAGGGACGGTAATATTATAATAAGGTCTTCCTACATCACGGCTTGTTTTTTTCACAGCTGGCAGAGAAAGGCTTACCAAAACAAAATGACTGGGTTCTTTTTCACTTTTTCTGGGATAGTAGATGCACCAGGGACCTGATTATAGCACTTAAACACAGAAAAAGTCAGATTTTCATGATATGTCGCCTTCAAGACATCTCTCTCTCTGCAGTGTTATAATAGATTTCAAAAAACACACAGCATGTGAGTTCTAAACCAAGTTCTCTTTCATGTCTTATTGCGCTTAAACTGTCAAATACACACAAGTTTAAGTTAAAAACACACAAGTTACTAAAACAAATCCACAGCTCGAGCATCTCTTTCGTTGCAGTGTTATAATAGATGATAAAAACACAAATGAGTTTTGTCTGTGAAGGTAAACAGGTGGGAAAGAAATTATGGTAGTTCTCTGTGGCAGCAGTGTAATATACAGTAAACAAATCAATAAATCCACTGCTTTTGTCTCCTTTGAGGCTGGGTCTCTAAATAGTGTTCTGTGCTCGTCTGTGCAGCGCCATGGGTGGAAATATGCAGATTAAGGGGCGACAATATTATTATAAGATCCTCTTCCTACGTCACGGTGGAAGCGAAATCTGAGTAGCTCAAAAAAAGAAAAAACCTGGGTTGTCTTTTGTCACATTTTCTGGGTTGGTAGATGCACCGGGAACCTGACTATAACACTTGAACATGGAATAAGTCCAGTTTTCATGATATGTCACCTTTAAGAAAAGTTTGAAATTACTTTATGAAAATATTGAAATCTGACTTTCAATTGCTAGTGGCTTTTGTTAAATTTGAGAATTAGATTTAAACAAAAACCTCTATTTTGTTTTGGTCCATTGCTGTTTAGAAGAAACAATTGAGATATTGAGAGTCTCTCATTTTTCTTTCCTGTGGGAAGATACTAAAGATCTTACATCCACAGCCTGAGCATCCCTCTCTCTCTCTCTCTCTCTCTCTCTCTCTCTGCAGTGTTATAATAGATTTTCAGAAATCCCACAGGCTCCTAATGCATCCTGGGAAAGTTGAAACCGCTGATGTGTCCATCAGTGTAATCGATGTAATCTTATCCGTGTGCCCTCAGCCTTCACTCCTGGAGCCATTTGAGATTCGACCATTCTCGTGGAGGGCTCATATGCTGCAGGAGCGAGACTCGTCCGAATATTTCCCGGACGAGGAAGTGTTTTTTCACTCTAGGTGCCATTGAGGCTAGCGCAAGCTATAGAATCTCTTTATGTTATTAAGTATACAATAAAATCTTGCACTCTTAAAAAATAAAGGAACTTCTGTTGCATCACTGTGAAAACATCCTATGTATCCTTTATTTTTTTAAGAGTGTTAATTGTTAAGAATTTGAAAATTCCAAGGTTTTTGCATGGAAAAGCCTTTTTGTGAATTAATCTGGTTGTCCATGTGCAGAGGGTGTTGGGTGTTTTATTGCTGCATGTGTTGGGCTTCATTTTATTCTGGAGGTGTTTGATTTTTATTGTCCAAACACATACACGTGCCGTTTAAAAATAATTTCTTTTACTTACTGCCAACCTCTTGTAGTTTTTTTTTTATAGATGTTTTTCCTTGCTGTATGTTTATCTTCAGATCAATGCTTTGTGTTAATTTGTAAACAGTGTGGTTAGGGAAACAGACAGTTTTGTGCCCACTTGAAAAGCTTCATTGAGTGGCTCTTAAAAACCTTTCCTTAGAAATGAGTTTGAGGCAGAGCAGAAGGGACATCAGATGAGTAGACGCCGTGCACTCGGCACGGGCAGATGGCGGGTAATGCGGCGTCGCAGGGGACGGACCCGTCTTGGCGGCCTGCTTGTTTAACTGAACCAGATTAGGATAGCAGATACACACTACTCTGCTTCCCAAGAATACAGTACACTTTGGTGTCGCAGTTTTTAAAAGCATTTGGTAACTTTAAAGGCACATTTTTGTGTCCTGACAAAAGTTGTTAATAAACTATTGTCTAAGATAAAATTAAAAATAGTATCTGCCCTTTAAATTATGAATTCTGGCCTGCGATATTTTTTCTTTATTTTATTTTATTTTATTTTATTTTATTTTATTTTATTTTATTTTATTTTATTTTATTTTATTTTATTTTATTTTATTTTATTTTATTTTA
>JAHKKF010489715.1:0-13867 GCA_019740295.1 Labeo calbasu | reverse complement strand
TATATATATATATATATATATATATATATATACATTTTATTTATTTATTTTTTTTAAGTAATTTATTCATGTGAATTTTTAGCAGCCATTGCTTTAGTTTTCAGTGTCACATGATCAGAAATTGTTCTAATTTGCTGATTTGGTGCTCAAGATACATTTGTTATTATTATCAATTTTGAAAACATTTTTTGCTGCTTAATATTTTGTGCTATACAAAAGTTGGGGGTGAGGAAGATTTAACTAAAGAAAAAATGAATGCTTTTATTCAATAAGAATTTAATCTAAAGTAAGAGCAAAGATTATTAAAAAAAATTGCAAAGGATTTCTGTTTCAAATAAATGCTGTTCTTCTCAAAAAATACGTTTTTAAATTTAGCTTTACTATCACAGAAATAAATTACATCTTAGAATGTAATAAAATAGTGAACAGTTATTTTAAATTCACATTATTACTGCTTTTACTGTATTTTTCATTAAATAAATGCAGTTTTGGTGATAATAAGGTACTTCTTTCGAAAACAAAAATATTAATTATTCCACAGTTGTAACTGGTATTGTATTACGTAATGTTTATAACTTCTTTCAAAAACATAAAAAAAACCCCCTGATTATTCCAAATTTATCAGTAGGAGCGCACATATTATAAAACATTCCCTGTTCTTCTGAATACAGATTGGGGTCTTGTTCACATCAAGTTTATACTATTTTTAAGCTTTCTTGACAGGCAAGAGAGAGAGAGAAAATCAGCAACACACAAAAACTCATTTATGTCACTAAAAGCTGTATAATTAGATTTACATTTTGCAAATTCAGCCTTCTCTTAAAATAAACCCTGCCCTTTGAGTGAGAGCGTTGTGTTGTGACTGTCCAAAAGCAGAACGAGCCTCTATGTGACAGTTGTTGTTCCTGCCCTTGCTGGAGGCGGAATACTGAATGTGTAAACCAGGGGAGGACCGCTGTCCCTAGCCAGGGTTCAAACTGCCCTCAACTTCCCCTGCAGGGTCACTAGGGACATCCATGAGAAAGAGAGAGACAGGAGCTGGAAATAGACGAAGCATTTTATGGAAGTCTCCATGGATACTG
This sequence comes from Labeo calbasu, assembly GCA_019740295.1. Classification (NCBI taxonomy): domain Eukaryota; kingdom Metazoa; phylum Chordata; class Actinopteri; order Cypriniformes; family Cyprinidae; genus Labeo; species Labeo calbasu. Next base: position 12,785 of record JAHKKF010489715.1, on the reverse strand, counting down.
GGTCTATAAAAAAAAGTACTAATGGAGATTTTATATTTAAGTTTTGAAGAAGCGCAGACAATTCTGAAGGAGCAAACTGCAGCATTTCGCTCATATCTGCTTCTCCAGGCTGCGCTATGAGAAGTTTCCATTCACTTTTCAGATATTAAACAGGGCTATGCTTGTTTATTGTATTTGATGTGAATTTTTGTGTTTGTTGTTGCCAAGTTCATATAAGGCAGGCATGTGGCTACAAAGATTTCGCTTTCAAGGTCTGTACTGCAGCACATATAGAATTGCGTTTAAAATCGATGTTCTCAAGAATAGAACAAGCTTTCTGCTGTAAGATATATTGAATTACACGACCAATCTTTTAAGTAAAAGAGCTTTACATCTAATTGGATTGGCATTTCCAGAAGCAAACACCAGTACTTGAAAGGCAGCTAAAGAATAATGTTAAAGTTGTAGGCAAGACAAAGGCAAATTTTAGGCTTTGGTTCTGCTTAAATAAAATGCGGTCGTTGTTATGATATTCAGCATGCATCTTGTTTTCAGACGGTTGCACATTACATGTTACAGTGGAGTAAAGTAAAGGAAACTGTAACTGGATAAAGATGTGCAAGAAAAACGGGTTTTCTAATTTAGCTTTTTAAAAATATGCAAGAAAGAAAATTGATGAGAAAATTTCTCTGATGAGAATTTTTATGCAAATAAATGCAAGAATGCAATGTATACTGTACATTAGTTTTGAACATTTTAAATAAATAAATAAATATATATATATATATATATATATATATATATACACACACACATATATATATATATAATATTGGAAGGTACAAAATAAAATAGAATGTATATACACAAACAGAATTCTAATATATACTATTATAATAATACACATATTATATATAAATAAAACAAAAGTAAATAGAAATAAATACATAAAATACAATAAAATAAAATATAATATAATGCATATATGTGTGTATGCATTATACATTATTATATATTATAGATATGTGTGTGTGTCTGTGTGTGTGTCTGTGTGTACAAAATACAAAATATAAAAAATAAATAAATTGCCTACTTTCCTAATTATAAATTATTAATTAAATTAAATTATAAACTTATTTCCACATATTTGTTGATTATTATTAATTATTAATAATACAATACTATATATACATATTATAGATATGTGTGTGTACAAAATACAAAATATAACAAAAACAAATTAGATATTAAATTGTCTAATTCCCTAATTATAAATGAATTATTCTTAATAATAATTCTAATCAACAAATATGTAAAACAATTAATATGTAAATAATGCATAAATTATTAATAATAATAATTATAGAATTATAATTATTATTATATTGTTGATTATAATTTTACATATTTGTTGATTATAATACATGTGTGTTTGATATAATAAAATAATCATAAATAAATTATTTTACATATTTGTAGATATATATGCATTATATGCGTGTTCAAATCATAACAAAAATTATAAATTAACTAACTTCCTTCTTATCAATGAATTATTTTCCATATTTGTTGATTATTATTAATTATTAATAATCAATAATACAATACAATATGTATGAATTATTACTGTACTGTTCAACTAGATGACAAAACCAGTCATAAGTAGCACAGGTATATTTGTAGCAATAGCCAAAAATACATTGTATGGGTCAAAATTATAGATTTTTCTTTTATGACAAAAATCATCAGGATATTAAGTAAAGATCACGTTCCATGGAGATATTTAGTAAATTTCCTATCGTAAATATATTAAAACTTAATTTTTGATTAGTAATATCCATTGCTAAGAACTTCATTTGGACAACTTTAAAGGTGATTTACTCTTTTTTTTTTGCACCCTCAGATTTCAGATTTTAAAACTGTATTTGGGAGTTGTATCTCAGCCAAATATTGTCATAACAAACCACACATCAATAGAAAGCTTATTTATTTAGCTTTCAGGTGATGTATAAATCTCAGTTTCAAAAAACTGACCCTTATGTCTGGTTTTGCGTTCCAGGGTCACATATAAAAGCAGTGTGTTAAATGCATAGGAAAATCAAATAATGTGTATAGCACTTGTATGAAAGTGGACTGTGCCGTATGGGAAGTTGAGAGTTAAAGCCCTGTTTGAGGTGAGAGAGAAAGACCTGATTGCAGATGGATTCCTACTAGTAAACACATACTGTACCACTGTAAAATTACTGCAGCCTGGGGCTACTTACTTCAAATGATATGAATTTGCATCGAAATGTATATCTTTAAACACTCTGCACCATCATGCAGCTGTTCCATACTGTGAAAATGTGCTCTACATGCAAATCAAAGAGAGCTGTAGATCATCCGACAGAACTACTACCGAGTAAAATCCTTAAAACAGGTGAGTTTGCATAGACACAAAAACAAACAAGTATTAAACCAAAGAATGATGGTGTCTTCAGCCTTTCTGAACAAGGAATGATTGGTAGATAAAGAATATAGTGCAGAAAAGCTTTAATTTAAGTTGAAAAATAGAGGTTTGGTTACTCACTGAGCTCAGCGATGCTCCCCACGCGTGTGGCCAGCAGGGACTGCTCAATAGTCCGCTGCTCGGACTGACTGTAGGCGTCTCCAGCTTTACTTGAGCGCTGCTGGTTCCTGTGCAGGCTCAAACTGTCCGGCAAACTGAGGATTCCTGCAAAAAAGAATAACACAAAATGAGAAATTCAGGTACAGCTAGAAAAAATGCAACTGTTAAACTCAAACTTTTACAGTTTCAGTAGCTCAACCAGTAGAGAACAGGGCAAGCATCATTTTTATCCAAAGCCACTAAATTAAAAGGATAGTTCACCCAAAAATGAAAATTACTCCATGATTTTTCATCATCAAGCCTAGGTGTATATGACTTTCTTCTTTCAGACAGATACAGCTGGAGTTATATTAAAAAATGCCCTGGTTCTTCCAAGCTTTATAATGGCAGTGAATGGGTGTTGAGATTTTAAAGCAAAATAAAGTGCATCCATCCATCATAAAAAGTACTCCACATGGCCCTGGGGGTTAATAAAGGCCTTCTGAAGTGAATCGATGTGTTTGTGTGAGAAAAATATCCATATTTAAAATGTACAATCTCTAACTTCCGCTAACTGTCAAACTAATGTTCATGAGAGAGTGAGAGATTAGTTTATAAAGGTTTAAATATGGATATCTTTGTTGCATAAATTTATCGATTCACTTCAGAAGGCCTTTATTAACCCCCCTGGAGCCATGTGGAGCTCTTTTTATGATGGATGGATGCACTTTATTTTGCTTCAAAATCTCAACACCCATTCACTGCCATTATAAAGCTTGAAAATGCCAGGATAACTTTCATTGGGGTAACTTTCATTTTTTGGGTGAAGTGTCCCTTTAAAAAAATTATATAATAACATCAAAGACATCTCTCAGGAACAGAACCCATGACCTTGTTTTATTAGCACCATGCTCAATACTAGGACTACAATGACTTCTGTCCCAGCCTCCAAAACCACTGGGGTGTTGCTTCCAGCTAAAATCATAAAAACTTCAAACCACTGCTTCAGGCTAAAGTCCTCTATCCACAATACTGCTTTCTCCAGTGAAAAAGTTGTCTCGTCTGATTCAGGAAAGAAATATGCAGATCAAGCACTGTTCACAAGCGAAAACAAGCTGGGGATTTTGATGTGAGAAGACAACAGGGAATGGACTTTTTTTTACTGGAGCAACAAGGTGCCAGGTTTTCACAACAAAATCCGCCCAATTTTGCTTTAAAACTAGCCCAAAAAACCCATTAAAAAGTGCGTTCTGGTGTGTAAATTACACGTTTTTGTGTCAGAGTTCCCCTGGTAAATACGCATTCCAGGGGTTAAATATGACGTTACTGGGGTCACTTAAACCCACTTAAACCCAATTCTGCGGGAAAACTTGGCAACACTGTGAAGGAAGCATTATTATTAAATATTTTGACAAGAAGCGGCAGCTTAATTTTAAAACGTAGTTTACTTCCAGAACAAAAATTTACAGATAATGTACTCACCCCCTTGTCATCCAAGATGTTAATGTCTTTCTTTCTTCAGTCGTAAAGAAATTATGTTTTTTCAAGAAAACATTTTAGGATTTCTCTCCATATAGTGGACTTCAATGGTGCCCGCTAGTTTGAACTTCCAAAATGCAGTTTAAATGCCACTTCAAAGGGCTCTAAACAATCCCAGCCGAGGAAGAAGGGTCTCATCTAGTGAAACGATTGGTTATTTTCTAAAAAAAATTATATCGTCTTGTCTAGCTCTGCGTGAACTCTGTGTATTCCGGTTCAATACAGTTAGGTTATGTCAAAAAACTCCCATCTTATTTTCTCCTTCAACTTTAAAATCGTCCTACATCGCTGTTATACCTTTTTTTCGTAAAGGGCGATTGATTTTCTTTGCATGTTCACTTTGTAAACACTGGGTCGGTACTTCTGCAGCGATGTAGGGCAACTGTCTTGAGCCAGAATACACATGCAGAACTAGACAAGACGAGCATTTGAGGTTAAAATTATATAAACTGTAATTATTTTTAGCAAATAACCGATTGTTTCGCTAGATAAGACCCTTATTCCTCGGCTGGGATCATTTTGAGCCTTTTGAAGCCGCATTTAAACTGCATTTTGGAAGTTCAAACTCAGGGGCACCATAGAAGTCCATTATATGAAGAGAAATCCTGAAATGTTTTCCTCGGAAAACTATTTCTTTACAACTGAAGAAAGAAAGACATGAACATCTTGGATGACAAGCGGGTGAGTACATTATCTGTAAATTTTTGTTCTGGAAGTGAACTACTACTTTAATAAAAGATTTGTTTCTTACAAAACATGCAGCTTTTCACTTCACAAGACATTAATTGATAAACTAGAGTCATGTGGATTGCTTGTGGATTATTGTGATGTTTCTATCATCTCTTTGAACTCTCATTCTGACGGCACCCATTCACTACAGAGAATCATCGTCTTCATTTAAAGGGATAGTGAACACTCATAATTTACTGACCCTCATGTCATTCTAAACCCATATGACTTTCTTTTGTGGAACATAAAAGAAGATATTTTGACATTTTTAACATAGAACAAAGCTCCATAGAACAAAGAAGGTCATACAGGTTTGGAACAATTTTGGATGGACTACCTCTTTAATAATAATAAGCAGACAAGTTGTATAACAGTTCCCCCAGGATTCTCTTCTAGGCAGTAACAGGTGAGAAACTTGGCCGGCCCCTTGTTTTGTCTACTCACAAGGAGAAAGGGAGGCGTATCACCTTTCTGGACAACCAGCAATTACTGTAAAGAACTGCCGTCCTCTATTTGTGGAACACAGACTGGTCTACACGCATTTAACCTAATGCTAATGTTTCAATGACGACAACTGTAAGGATTCCGCATTGTATCAAAGAAACAGACTCTAATCACACAGCGTCCCTGAAATCAACATGAGATTGAAAGCTCGCTTGTTCAGCACTACCGCACCATCACAAAGCTTTTCATCCCGGCTCACAGCCGAACCACCGAGGTGAGACTCCGTTAGTGTCTGAATCATAGTGGTTATTGTTTTTAACAGGATGGTTGGGCTCCTCGAAAATTGGATTCGCTCTCATCCTTGTGTTTCCATCAGTCCCATTGTTGCCGAACACTCCTGGAGCCGACGGCGTGTTAAATTATGATGTGGCGGAAACAAATGACTCTATTTTGTTGACAGAGGGGCTTACGTTTGAACCGTCTCATTTACTCTTGTGTGGCTAATGTAATTTTAGGGGCCTGGCGGAGAGCGGGAATGATGTAAATCCTTAATCAGCTTTACCTGGGAAGATACGTACTTTATGTTGCTTATCATAATGTAATGACAAGCTCATCATAGTTTTTCCAAGGCATGTTATTATTATTAAAACATGCACCGTTATACAGACCATGCAGTCCATCTTACAGTAAGTGTTTTGCTTCCAGAAGGAATAAAAAATAAGGTGCATCCTGACAGAATTTGAACTAGGTTGCCATGGAGACAAGACAGGGGTGGAGTGATGGTTACTTGCCTGCGGCATGGGAGGAAGTACAGGTGCTTAGCAATGCAAGACCACACCTCGCTGTCCTGGGCCTAACGCTTTGCTATAGTATTTGTGTACTAATACAAAACTCATTTGCAGCCCTGCGGATGTTCATAATATCTTGCTCTCCACTTCCTTCGAATGACTGACAGGTGTATAAGATCCTAGAGCGGAGCAAAATTCCCTCTTGTTCCCTACAATCTCTCGAGTCCACAGCTCTTATTAAAACTCTCAGCGGGTCTCCGTGACAGATGAGTGTGCCAGGCTCATGCACAGCCAGCCTGAAACACTTAAAGCAACGGGTGGTAAGACTGGCATCTTGCTCGTTTTCCTTTCAGCTCCACTTCCTCAAACATCGGTCAGGGTAAACTTTTCAAATTACAGTAGGCTATAAAGACTTCACACGTAGAGAAATGCACACACACACACTTTAAAATACTTTCAAAGCCGGGCTTCTTCCAAATCCTTGCCTTCTTTTGTTCTGTGTGATTGTGCTTCAAAAGGAAATCATGTTCAAAAACATTTCATGGGTAGGTTTTTACAGTTGGCCTTTTCTAAAAAAATGTATTTTTAATCATTTTTGAAGGTCAATGCATTAGATGACAACTATAAATGCTAAATATTAGAAACAATAGGTTAAGGCTGAATAACATTGTTTTGCTGTTTTTCAAAGATGTACAGCTGAGGTCAAGAATCTGCAAAATGTTAATTGTTTTACCAAAATAAGAGGAATCATACAAAATGCATGTTATTTTTTAGATATTTTTTCAGATATTTTAAATAAAAGACGTTTACATATGGTCCACAAGAGAAAATAATAGTTGAATTTTTAAGAATTACCCTGTTTAAAAGTTTACATTAATACCGTGTTGTTAAGTAAATAATCTACAGCTGTGTTTTTTTGTTTAGTGATAGTTGAGTCCCTTGTTTGCTCTGAATAGTTAAACTGCCTGCTGTTCTTCAGAAAAATCCTTCAGGTCTCACAAACTCTTTAGTTTGTCAACATTTTTGTGTATTTTAACCCTTTCCAACAATGACTGTATGATTTTCAGATCCACCTTTTCACACTGAGGACAACTGAGGGACTCATACGCAACTATTACAGAAGGTTCAAACGTTCATTTACGCTCCCGAAAGAAAACCGATGCATTAAGAGCCGGGGGGTGAAAACTTTTGAACAGAATGAAGATGTGTACATTTTTCTTATTTTACCTAAATATCATATTTTTTTTCATTTAGTACTGCCCTTCAGAAGTTACAGAAGACACTTAATTGTTTTCCAGAAGACAAAATAAGTTTAACTGATCTTCAAATTCCAAAAGTTTTCACCCCCCGGCTCTTAACGCTTTGTGTTTCCGTCTGAAGCATCAGTGAGGGTTTGAACCTTCTGTAATAGTTGCATATGAGTCCCTCAGTTGTCCTCAGTGTAAAAAGATGGATCTCAAAATCATATCAAAATCATGGCTGGAAAACCAAAGAATTTGTGGGACCTGAAAGATTTTTCTGAAGAACGGCAGGTAGTTTAACTGTTCAGGATGAACAATGGACTCATGAACAACTATCACTAAACAAAAAAAAACATTCAGGTAACAACACAGTATTAAGAATCAAGCGCATGTAAACTTTTGAACGGGGTCATTTTTATAAATTCAACTATTATTTTCTCTTGTGGACTATATGTAAACGTCTTTTATGTGAAATATCTTATTCACGTCAGTACTAAATAAAAATAACATGCATTTTGTATGATCCCTCTTATTCTGGTAAAATAACTGACATTTTGCAGATTCTGCAAGGTGTATGTAAACTTTTGACCTGTAAAATACCGTAAAATAGCATCACTTAAAAAAAAATTATTAAATATAAAACTGTTTTCTTTTAAAATATATTTTAAAAATATATTTAAGATTTTACATGGCCATTAGTCCAATCTTCAGTGTCACATTCATGCTGATTTAGTGCTCAGGAAACATTTTTATTATCTTCACCGTTGAAAACACTTCAACAGTTCTTTGATAAATAAAAGGTTTCAGCATTTATGTGAAATATAAATCTTGTAACACTATAAATCTATTTACTGTCACTGATGATGAATTTCTTGCATACTTGCTGAATAAAACTGATTTCTTTTTTTAATTAAATTTTTTAATTAATTTTTTTAATCTTTCTGGACTTTTTAACAAAAAAAGTGGATATTATTCAAAGCGTTAAAGTTTTATTCATAGTGTTATAAGTGTTCAAATGCTTTTACATGTCTATATATCATATCTGAGGGTGCTTTTTGTGGATCCCTGAGTCAGTTTATTTAATAAATAATTAAACAGAACCTTGCAGAATAATAATATTAATATTTTAGTATTAATATTTTTCCAGTTATTCAGAGGTCAGGTAACAGCAGAGATTTCAACAAAAATAATTACCTTCAGTTAAATTATTGAAAAGGAATTGACTGAAAAGAAGAAAATCAGTATTTGGTGGGTATTAAAGATTGCAAAATGTTTATTTTATAAAGAGCTGATCTTCCGGGACAAGCAAAGCATCGGGGTGCAGGAAAAAAAGCCTAAAGCTTGAAACCATACTGTCAGTCACACAGCAGCGCCTCCACCACTTCAGTCATGGCTGTAATGAGTTATGGCGACCAGTGTGAAAATGCATTTGCATAATGCTGCATAATAATAAATAAATGATCATGATGCCAGGTCATGAAGTGAAAAGTTTTTCCCTCAAGCTCCTTATTCATCTTCTTCAAGTGTGCAGTATCTGCCAGTGATGCCACAGCAGATTAAGACCTCTCTCACTCCAGCTCCCTATCCAAAAGGCCTGTGGGTTTGGAAACCATTAAAAGTGTGTCCAAAGTGATACCCGTACCACAAAGTCTCTATTCTCAAGGAACTCAGTTTATGATGACATAAGTAGACTGAGAAAAATAAAGCCTCCAGCGTTTCTTTCAAACTTACGACATGTATTTTCTCTATTCTGAATGTCTGCTGGACATCACTGGATTCTTTTAAGACATTTGACCTGAAAGATAAACACCTCTTTGATCTGGGAATGTGGTTTGGAGCCCACATTACAACTGGAGTGTGTTGTTATGATAGAGCGATAAGTCATAACTTTGTGATGTAGTTTGTTTTTAATAAAGGTTTTGGTTGACCTCAAATTGCAAAGGGTTTTCGTAGACTTTGAAAACTACTTTTATTAAAGCAAAACCTTCAGATTCAATACATGGTATCTCTTGAAGTCTTTCTTTCTTCAGTCGAAAAGAATTCTGTTTTTTGAGGAAAACATTCCAGGATTTTTCTCCATATAGTGGACTTCAGTGGGAACCAACAGGCAGAAGCTCCAAATTGCAGTTTCAATGCAGCTTCAAAGGGCTCTACATGATCCCAGCCGAGGAATAAGGGTCTTGTCTAATGAAAAAAAGTATATACTTTTTAACCACAAATGCTCGTCTTGCACTAGCTGAACTTCACCTATTACACAGTCACGTTGGAAAGGTCACTCGGGATGTAGGCGGAAGTACCGACCCAGTGTTTACAAAAAAAGGTAAAACCACAATGTCAGGCAATCTTGAAGTTGGAGGAGATGGACTATGGCCTACCCTACCTTCCTGAACCACGGTGTCCTTTCCAACATAATTACGTAATGTGCCTAGACAAGCATTTGTGGTTAAAAAGTATATAAATTGTTATTTTTTAGTTAGAAAATGACCAAACGTTTCACTAGACAAGACCCTTTAAAGCTGCACTGAAACTGCAATTTGGACCTTCAACCTGATGGCTCCGATTGAAGTCCACTATATGGAGAAAAATCCTAAAATGTTTTCCTCAAAACCTTAACTTCTTAAGAAAGACGTGAACAACTTGGATAACATGGGGGCGAGTAAATTATCAGGAATTTTTTATTCTGAAAGTGAATTAATCCTTTAACAGAAATAAAATAAAATAAAATAAAATAAAATAAAATAAAATAAAATAAAATAAAATAAAATATTGTTATTTAATGCAATAAAATTCACACATTTTATATGTGATTAAGTGTTCAAGTGATATATTTTTTTATTTCGGAAAAATAATTTATATTTTTATTCTGGAAGTGAATTAATCCTTTAACAGCAATAAAAAAAAAAAAAAAAAAAAAAAAATTCACACATTTTATGTGTGGTATAAGTGTTCAAATGATATTTTTTTTTTTATTTCCGAAAAACAATTTATATTTTTATTCTGGAAGTGAATTAATCCCTTAACAGCAATAAAATAAAATAAAATAAAATAAAATATTGATATTTAATGCAATAAAATTCACACATTTTATGTGTGGTGTAAGTGTTCAAATGATATATATATTTTTTCATTTTGGAAAAATAATTTATATTTTTATTCTGGAAGTGAATAATTCCTTTAACAGCAATAAAATAAAATAAAATAAAATATTGATATTTAATGCACTAAAATTCACACATTTTATGTGTGGTGTAAGTGTTCAAATGATATATTTTTTTATTTCTGAAAAATAATTTATATTTTTATTCTGGAAGTGAATTAACCCTTTAACAGCAATAAAATGAAATGAAATGAAATTAAATTAAATAAAATTAAAATAAAATAAAATACCACTTGTTTAAATTTCAGTTATTTATTTATTTATTACATTCTATGTGTGGTGTAAGTGTTCAAATGATATATATATATATATATATATATATATATATATGAGGTTGCTCTTTATATTACCTGAGTCATTATCTGATTACTGTCACTTTCTGATTTCATATTCTGCTATGCAATTTCAAATGTATACAATGCTATAGGTGTCTATAATATATCTGAGGTTTCTCTTTGTAGATCTGTATATTCAGTAAGCAATTGAAAAATGTTGAAAACTGTTATTTGAGCAAACCTTGACTAGCAGATTTCAAGCCAATGAACAAGAGAGAAGGAATAATGAAGGCGTCAGCCAGGTTTAAACCGGCTGAGAATTGTGGGTGTTCAGGCGTCAATGCCCTGTAACAATGTCAAAACCCAATGAATTCACATTGGCAACATACAACACACCCCTTTTGGCCAAAACCAAAGGCTTCGGTTTGGAAAAACACAGCATCCACAGGTTGGCTCAGACAGGAGGCTGTATAAAATCATTTGCATTTCACCTCCAGGGTGCCAGAATTGCATTACAGCACTTATCGCAAGCTTCACAGTGGACCAGTCGACCTAAAGCGCTTTGACAGGCTGACAAGGAGACATTAGATGAGCTAGTACAGCGTTGAACGCTTGGACAGTCGATGGGGAGGAACCGCTGGGACATACCGGAGTTTTCCCAGCTTTCCCATGCACGCGTGCCGAGTGCGGATACGCCGCTGACCTCACTGGAGCTTAGAGTCTGTATTTAAATCTATTTTAAAGGCCTGTGAAGCTCTCTTAGCCTGAGAATGCAGATGAAAACACATACACACACACATTTTCTGTCTCTCTCCAAGTACAAATGTGGAAAAACAACTCCCTGGATTTCTCACAGTGCAATGCCAGCATGCTAGAAAGTGATTCAAGCCACACCATGTAAACCTACACCCACAACACCTATTACACTCACGCAGCTATGTGCTTGGTCAACTCCTTTACTAACCCTATGCTACGTTAAACCCACACATAAGTAAAATAAAATCCAATATTTCTTGTGCAAGATGGTATTTTAGTGACACACTAGAGACTTGTGCAATAAACACCTCCGAATCAGTTTTATCATATAGCGGATAACTGAAAACAATAGTTTAAGAGAGTTTTGTAATAGGTTAAATCACACATGTTGAATTCTGGCAGGCCTAAGCAGATGGAGTCCATATGTATGGCAATAAGAACCAGGAATGCTGCATTTCTGGGGGACGGAGGGAGGAGTTTGAGGAGAGGGATGCGGCGGTGTCTACATGCGTCGTGTGACTGCGCTGTATGTCTCCAGTACTGGCTGACCGCAGAGCTTTAATGGTTTCTGGAATCATCCCCAGGGATTTGCTCCGAGTTGTTCGGTGATCAGAAAGCTGGATCGGTCCGCAGATTTGTCGCTGACGGCATGTGTCTGTTTGAATTTAAGACACACGACTGTCAGAGAAACGGTCAGCACAAACCCCTCTAATATTCCCACTAAGCAACTGTGCATACAGTATGCATACGCTAAAAACAAGAAGAAATTAATATGTCTATTTAGCAATGATGCATTAAATTGATCAAAAGTGATAGTAAAGATACATTTAAAAGGTTTGCTATTTCATATAAATACTGTTCTTTTTAAATTTCATCAGAAAATTCAGCAAAAAAAAATTATCATGGTTTTCAGAAAAATAGGGCCCTGTGATTTCCAGATTTGCGGAATCCAGTCGTAAAATGGAATTTACTGTATAACGTGGAATGTCATGGAATTTGCCCAATTTGGGACGTATAAAGCAAAAGTAGGTCATTTAAATCAAAACGCGATATAGAAAGCGACAAAAATACTATTTAAATACGGACTTAAATGTTTTTTGTGTCTCTGTGTGAATGAATGGCGCAGACGCGCGAGTTCGTTTACTACACATACTGAAGCGCGCTACACGCTCGTGTTTTTTTCAGCCTCTGCCGTCTCAATATACGAGTACATGCACTCATAAACAATCTCCAGAACTGCTCTAAGAGTCACTTCATGAGTATTTTGCCATCTCTTTTGAGAAAACGTAT
>JAHKKF010489711.1:0-14648 GCA_019740295.1 Labeo calbasu | reverse complement strand
GCTCGTCTTGTCTTACTCTGCCAGGACTGTTTTTTCTGGTTCATGACAGTTAGGGTATGTCGAAAAACTCCCATCTCATGTTCTCCCTCAACTTCAAAATCGCCTTATATCGTTGTTTTGTGAAGGGTATTTGATCTTTTTTGCATGTTTACTTTGCAAAGACCAGGCCGGTACTTTTGCAGCGACGTAGGATGATTTTGAAATGATTTTTGAAGTTGAGGGAGAAAATACGGTTGGAGTTTGTTGACATACCCTAACTGTCTTGAGCCAGAATACACAGAGTTTAATGAGAGCAAGACAAGATGAGCGTTTGAGAATAAAACGTATTTAAATTGTATTTTTTTTTATGAAAATAACCAATCGTTTTGCTAGATAAGATCCTTCTTCCTCGTCTGGGATCATTTACAACCGCATTTGGGATCGTTTGAAGCCGCATTTAAACTACATTTTGGAAATTCCAAATCGGGGCACCATAGCAGTCCATTATATGGAGAAAAATTCTGAAAAGTTTTCCTCAAAAAACAATTTCTTTACAACTGAAGAAAGAATGACATGAACATCTTGGATGACAAGGGGGTGAGTACATTATATGTGAATCTTTGTTGGTTTACAGTATTTCTTTAAAACACAGGTTCAAAAGACGCAAGAATTCTTCTATGGCTTTATAGGTAATATGTCCTCTGCAAAACTAAGCAAAACACATAATATTTTGTTTAAAATATAACACAATATCAACTTATTATTTATTGAACTGTTGTATGAAATCACATTTAAGCTTGTGATAGATCGGGACAAAATCAACACTCATGTCATATTTGCTCTTGCTGCTCATGTTATATGTAATATATATAAATATGAGACAAAAAAACATACAGGGACATTGCACCAATATCTTGAATTGTAGGCCATACCTGCAATTCTGGAGCTGTTGCTCTGCATCATATTTGTTAACAGTCAACTATATGAAATATAAGATGACCTACAGTTCTGAAGGCGGGGCTTGTGCGTTAACTGCGTTAAAATATTTTAATCGCATTATTTTAATAACTAATTAACTAAGTAAACGCGTTAAACTAACAGACCTAAATAAAACCTAAACTGTCACTATAAAAAATAAACAATAACCAAACTGAAATCTACGTAAATAGAATTAAAAATAAAAACGAATGCACAACTGTAGCAACTGTAGTTGTGACACAAACAAGCATGAAGACATGTAAATTGAAACAATGAAAATAAGTGTCTGTTCCAGTTTCGACTGATCTAATCAGTGGGCTGTTACTCTTTCCCCTGCAGGCCTGACCCCAAGTGACATAATGAAGAACAATTCCAGCTCTCATAAAGGTTACACACACACACACACACACACACACACACACACACACAGATATGATGTTCGCACATCCATTTGACCACACAAACTCCTCCTCACACTCTTTGTCTCTCTGTACAGATAATGATGAAGAGGAGGATCTGAGTGGTCTTCATCCCGGGGCTTTGCTGTATCGATCTGCGGCAATGCAGCATTTCCCTCTCATGGCAGACGCTCTGGCGCACGGCGCTGATGTCAACTGGGTCAATGTGGCTGAAGACAGCAAAACTCCACTAATACAAGCCGCTATGGTTGTAAGTGTGTTAGTCCATTGTTCATGTTGTGTGTGTGTATTGCATAACTGTTACAATGAATAATCACTGTGTATTTCTCTCTAGAATTCCTTGGCAGCCTGTGAGTTTCTTCTACAGAACGGCGCTAATGTTAACCAGGTGGACTCGAACGGGAGGGGACCACTACACCATGCTACCATACTGGGACATACAGGGTAACACAGTCTTAGATACTATGGCTGGGTAAAAATGTAGTTTTTCTAAAAAAATCTGAGTAGTCTTCATTTGAACAATTATAAAGATTCTTAAAATCCTAAGATTGATCTTGGGTTTCCTGCAATGCTTTTCAGCAGTGGTGCACCCTGCTGTTAAATATATGATACTGCAATTGAATCTAAAGCCTTGTGGCAAAAGAATATATACAAAAAAAGGTAATATTATGAAATATTATTGCAATTTACAATAACAGTTTTCTATTTTAATATACTTGAAAATATAGTTTATATCTGTGATGCAAAGCTGAATTTTCAGCAGCTATTAAGTGTCACATGATTCTTCAGAAATAATTCCAATATGCTGATTTTATTAACAATGTTGGAAAAAGTTGTGCTGTTTAATATTTTTTAGGAACCCGGACAGTTTTTTTCAAGATTCTTTGATGAATAAAAAGTTGAAAAGAACAGCATTTGTTCTAACAATACAAGGCATTACTATCACTTTTTATCAATTGAACACATCCTTGCTGAATAAACGTATTAATTTCTTTCAAAGAAAGAAATAAAATTTACTGACCCCAAAATTTGAACAGCAGTGTATATTGTTACAAAAGATTTCTATTTTAAATAAATGCAGTCTTTTTAGCATTTTATTCATCAAAGAATCCTGAAAAAAATATCACAGGTTCCAAAAAAAATATATATATTAAAAATGATTAATAAATCAGCATATTAGAATGATTTCTAAAGGATCATCTGACACTAAAAACTGGAGTAATGATGCTAAAATTTCAGCTTTGCATCATAGAAATAAATTCTATTTTGAAGTGTATTAAAATAGAACACCATTGTTTAATTTTTTTTTTGTATTGTTAATCAAATAAACACAGCCTTAATGAGCATAAGACTTAAAGATTTAAAAATAATTGAATAAAAAAAACAAATAATTAAAAAACAAATGAAATTTTTTCAAAAATCATGTTTTTATTGTGTTTTATTGTATTATGTTAGCTGTATTTTGTAGTTATTTTTACTTAATCAAAATAAACCAACTGCAGTTTGATTGAGATTAATTTGTGCACAACGAAAAAACATGATTTTTGGTGAAAATGGTTTAAAAAAAGTCTTCATATATATATATATATATATATATATATATATTATAAGTAAAATAAAAAATAATATAATAAAAAAATATCTATTTTAAGTCATTTACCTTCATTTTTATTTTATAAAATATGCTATATAAAAGCACAATAGTACAGCAGTCTGATTTAAATGAATTTCATTGATTTTCATTGAATAATTTATTTAGTTTTATTAAATTATTTATTTATTTTTGTGAATAAAAAACAAACTGTGCCAGACAAAAAAACATTTTATCCTTTTTCATAGGAGTTTCTGATTTTAATTTTAAATGTTTTTAATTTAACACCTTACTTCAGTTAGTATACATAGAGCAGTATTTGATTGTTGATTATTATCTATTAAAGTACAAAATAAAAAAAAATTGAAATAGAAAATGAACTGCGTAGTTTGGGCCCTGTTGTTGTTTTTTTAAATCAATATTTTTGTAATGTATGTAATGTAATATACGTTGTAATGTGCAATTTTGAGAATTTTTTTCATACATAAGCAAAATAAACATTATATGCCCAGATGAATTAGAATCAAATCGATATGAAATCAGAATAAAAAGTGAATCAAGAGCTTGTGAATTGAATCAAATCAGTATGAAGTAATACATGTACTGTCGAACACATTTCTCAAACATATCTCTATGTTGTCGTAGGTTGGTGTGTCTGTTTCTGAAGAGAGGAGCGGACTACAACGCAAAAGACATTGATGACAAGGACCCAATTGGCATCGCCATAGATAACGCCAACGCTGACATCGTCACGCTGTAAGTAGTTGTAGACCAACATAGAGCATCAGCTGAAAAGGACGCTAATTAGCTTAGAATACATTTGATGAAGTGCTTCCTGCTAATAACTCAATTAACGTATTATTCACTGTGGTTTTCCTCCTAGACTCCGGATAGCCAAGATGAACAAGGAGATGCGGGAGATGGACGGCACTCCATCAGGTCATTCTGAGGGGCGGGGCTCTGGTGGTGGGGGCGGGACTGGGTCTGTGATTGGACACACTAAGAAAAGCTTTCAAACTATCAAGAACCAGCTCAGTGGTCGGGCACCAGGTGGCCAGAATTAACTGACTGTAAATTTAGATGAGGAAAACTGAGCTTAACAGAGAATTAAAAAAAAAGAAAGAACGCTATCCCCCGGTTTCACAGACAAGGCTAAAGCCTAGTCCTAGACTAAAATGTAAGTCGGAGCTGTTTCAACTGAAAGAAACTTGCACGGACTGATCTAAAAATATATCAGTGTCTTTGTTTTGTCTCAAGATGCCTAAGCACGTTAATAAAAATTACTTAAATGTCCTAATTGATCTATGGTTTATTCTAAGCCCTGTTTGTGAAACCGGGTCTATGTGGATTTGAGCACTTTGAAAAAGCACTTTAAAATGTATAGAAACACTGAATGTTTATAGATAACACTACGTTTCAGTAGCAAGAAATGAATCGGACTTCATTTCAGTGCTTTTAGTACCTGTGCTAATGTTTTGATAAAATGTTACATAGTATGTTTTATTAGTACTGTTTGTAATGAGTATGGTTTTGCATGAGTAATATTCTGTGACACAAATCTGATCTTGTTATGGCTGGTGTTTATTCAGCTATTAGAAACACATCAAGTGGAATGTATAGTGTTTTCTCTCCGTCTGTCGTAGGCCTCAGATATTTGAAAAGCCAAAATACTCCTCCACTAACAAGTTATATTTGATTTATTTAATGTTCAGTGAGAGGCGTTACAGTTTTGTTTAAAGGTGCTGTATGTAGTTATGACTGTGCGAAAGCATACAAAAACAGTACACTACTAGTCAAAAGTTTTTGAACAGTAAGATTTAAAAAAAAAAGGCCTGCATTTATTTGATCTAAAGTACAGCAAAAATAATAAAATTTTGAAATGATTTTACTATTTAAAATAACTGTTTTCTATTTGAATATGTTTTAAAATGTAATTTATTCCTGTGATTTCAAAGCTGAATTTTTAGCATCATTACTCCAGTCACATGATTCTTCAGAAATCATTTAAATATTTAGATCTGCTGCTCAAAAAACATTTATTATTATTATTATGTTGAAAACAGCTGAGTAGAATTTTCCAGGTTCCTTTGATGAATAGAAAGTTCAAAAGCACAGCATTTATCTGAAATAGAAATCTTTTGTAACATTATAAATGTCTTTATCATCACTGTTGATCAATGTAAAGCATCCTTGCTAAATAAAAGTATTAATTTCTATAAAAATATATATACTAATTCCAAGCTTTTGAATAGTGTAGTGTACAGTATAATTTTACAAAAGCTTTTTATTTCAGATTAATGCTATTCATCAAAGAATCCTTAAAATATTGTACTCAACTGTTTTAAATATTGATAATAGTAATAATAATAAAAAAATGTTTCTTGAACAGCAAATTAGCATATTAGAACAGCATATTTCTGAAGGATCATGTGACACTGAAGAATGGAGTATTTATGCCGAAAAATTAGCTTTGATCACTGGAATAAATTACATTTTAACTTACATTCATATAGAAAACAGTTACTTTAGTAAAAATATTTCAAAATTTTACTGTTTTTGCTGTATTTTGGGTCAAATAAATGCAGGCTTGGTGAGCAAAAGAGACTTCTTTAAAAAACATTAAAAATCTTACTGTTCAAAAACGTTTGACTGATAGTGTACATTCACAGGTATTCAGGAAACATGCTAAGTTTGCATACTTGTTTCTCCGAAAAACAATGCTACAGCCAGTTATTCTATTTTGAAAATGTGCATTCTGTGTCGGAATGTCTGTTTTTGTTTTGGTCTGTGTGTCTCCGCCCACTGCCAGCTCATTGCCTTCCACGGTTAATTGCGCTCATTCCTATTGAGCTCGCAACCCGCATGAGCGTTACGTCTGAGGAGGCAGAAGAAACTATATTTTGAATTTGGACTGCAGTGCCCATTTCAACTGCTAGCTGTCAATATTACATACTGCACCTTTATGATACAGATAGACTCAACAGCCAGTCATTACAGTGCTTGCAAAACATCGGCATGTTGAAATTTCTTTTCTAAGCTAATTGTCTAATCATTTATGTAATCATACTATTCATCTAATCATGCTGCCTTGCCTTGTAAATGGTTCAGCTGTTATGGGATGGGTATGAATATTTGTGTGGGGTATCATCACCATTCAACCAACATGTTTACAGTTAATCGTCATATATTTAAAACTTCAAACTGTAAATGCAGTCAGAAGTCCATTTGTTATGAACACTTTTCTCTTAATTTGATGCTTTTATTCCAGTGCCAGATGTTCACATGTGTGCTGTCTTGTGGTGCTTAAGCTTTTTGCATCTGTTGTTTTGCTATGGGGCTTGTTTAAGGCAGTTCGTCCATCTGTGTCTCTGTATACAAATCGGTTTTTGCTGTGTGTGCTTTGTGTGTGTGTGCATGTCCTGAGACGGGTGGCCAGGTGTCCACTGCTTGCAGTGTGTGTCCTCTGCACTGCGTGCCACAGGTAATTTACTGCTACCGTACGCTTTTATGTATGCATAAATGCTGCACTTATGTACAGTTACAAATGCAAATCAAAACTCTTCCTCTGGGTGATGGTGCTCTCAACAAGCTGATTCAAGCATTTTGTTAAACTCTGTTAGACAACAGGTTGCAATCATTTACACGCACACAAGCAGGGATATAATTTACGCTCTCATATAGAATGAGATTGTAATACATAGTTTGTTTTGGAAGTAAAATGTGATTATTTGAATAGAGAATCGTGCAACAAAAGGATGCAAAAGAACAATACACAAACCTGATGTTTTGCATATTGTTTGAAGTTGTGCTGCTTACTCCCAACACAACATTCTGCTAATAATCATTTTCTCTCTCTGTCTCTCTCTGTATTTGTTTCCTCCTGCAGGTGATGATACCTATCATGACATTTTCAGGGATTTTTCCCAAATGGCTTCCAACAATCCAGAGAAGCTTAAGCGCCGTAGCGCTGACATGAAATGAACAACCTGACCACTAGATGTCAATGTTACACACAATTTACACACACTCTCCAGTAGACAAAATGAAGTTACAGCAACCTATTGCTTTTTTTGTTTTTGCTGAAACGGCACCCACAGTAAACACCTCTTATGAATGCTGCTTCATTTGGTTTGTCTTCCGTACATGAGTGTGGGTCTAAACATCTGGGTTTTTGCATATTTATCCCGGTTTAGGATGTCAGCAATCATTTTGGTGTTTCCCGTTTTCGTAGACCTTTTGTAGCCAAATAATTTATAACTTGAGCAAGTTTACATTCCAAATGATATGAAACCGAGACAACAAGTCGGAGTGTAGTGGTGGAGTGGATGCTTCTGTGTTTCTCATTTTAGATTTTCCTAATTCAGATGATTTTCAGCGGACAAGTTGCTTTTTTTCTTTTTATTCACTATGTTGTGAGCCACAGTGTTAATGCAACTTGAATGTACATGTTACTTTGGGTGAGAAATCACTGTTTGCTTGGTTTTCCTGTAAAATTTAATTTCTTTTTTTCTTTATAATTTTTATTTCTCTTTTTATAAGACCAAACAACCTGTTTGAAAATGGTTCATTGTTGTTTTGTGAGCATGCAATGTTCTAAGCAACATGTATAAATGAATTGCCGTCAAAACGGTAGTATGTGTAGCTAAATAAATAAAAGATTCATGACTTGCATTTCTGAGATTTTTGCAAGAAAACCTAAAACACCTTTAACACTTGAACTACTGTTACTACCATTAAAAGTCTAGGGTCTGTGGGCTTTTCTCAATATTTTTTATTCAGCAAGGGCAGATTCAATTGGTCATAAAGTGGCAATTAAACATGTATGATGTTATAAATGCTATTCTATTGAACTTTCTATCAATCAAATTGTTCTGAAACAATGCAAACGGTTTCCACACACACACACACACACAAAAAAAAAATCAAGCAGTTTTCAACATTAATAATATGAAATGTTTCTCCAGCAGCAAATCAATATATTAGAATGATTTATGAAGGATCATGTGACACTTAAGACTGGAATAATGATGCTGAAAATTCAACTTTGTATCACAGGAATAATTTATATTTTAAAATATAAAGTTATTCTAAATTGTAACAATATTTCATATTATTACTGTATTTTTGAGATCAAATAAATGCAGCTTTTGTGAACTTCTTTCAAAAACATTTAAAAATCTTGCCAACCCCAAACTTTTGAATGAACCGATCGCAGACTTTACACACTGATATATCAGCTATCTGTACATATTTTCAAGGGTCAACCTATTATGCCCCTTTTTACAATATGTAAAATAAGTCTCAGGTGTCTCCACAATGTGTCTGTGAAGTTTCAGCTCAAATACCCCACAGATCATTTATTATATCATTCTCAAATTGCCTATTTTGACTGGAAGCAGTAATACGCTGTTTTGTGCATGTCTCTTTAAATGCAAATGAGCTGCTGCTCCCCGCCTCCTTTTCCAGAATAGATCTGTGCCTGTCTTTAGGCTCTGACAGCTGGTAGCTCAGGTGCTAATCTAAAATGCATCTGATTGGTTTAGATTATCATGTCTATCGCGCTGAAACTATGCCTTTTAAAGCCATATCAGTCTAAACTTACAAAATTTTTTTTTCGAGCGCACACATCTGAAGCAAACACACAGAAAGTGGCCGTCACACAGCATGTGAGTACTAAACTAAGTTCTCTTTCATGTCTTATTGCTTAAACTGTCTAACACACACAAATTTATGTTAAAACACATGGGAGTTACAAAAACAGTCAGTTATGTCTGTGAAAGTAAACAGCTGGGAAAGAAATCGCATGTTTATATTAGATCTGTGTGGCAGTAGCTAAATATACAGTAAATAAATCAATAAATCCACTGCTCTCTTGTCTCCTCTGAGGCTGGGACTCTAAATAGTGTTCTGTGCTCGTCTCGGTAGCCAATGACAGAACAGTTAACATGCTTTGCTGGAACTTTCACCATGGCCTTATAACTGGCACATTGTTTTGCTTGCGAAAACAAAATGGCGGCGTCAGTGGGAGGGAGCGAAATCTGACGCGCTAGTTTTTGCACATGCAGAAAAAGGCTTACCAAAATGAAGTTAATGGGTTGTCCTTTTCACATTTTCTGGGTTGGTAGATGCACTGGGGACCAGATTATAGCACTAGCGAAACACTAAGTTATCCTTTAGGAAAAAAATGATAATTTATATACTTTTTGATCTCAAACGCTCGTCTTGTCTCGTCTGCTTAAACTTTTTTCCGGTTCATGACAGTTGGGGTATGTCGGAAAAACTCCCCTCTCAATTTTTACTCCAACATTAAAATCATCCCACATCACTGCAGAAGTACTGAACCCAGTGTTTACAAAGTGAACTTGCAGAGAACAACAAAATCACCCTTCCCCCCAAAAAAAGTAAAACGTGAAAAATGTGATGGGAGTTTTTAAGACATACCCTAACTGTCATAACCGGAAGAAATGGTTCACACAGAGCTAGACAAGATGAATTTGAGGTTAAAAAGTATATAAATGTAATATATAATATATATAACACATATAATGGAAAATAACCAATCATTTCGCTAGATAAGACTAAGGCCCTGTGAAATCTGTTTTATTTTTTCCCAAATTCCGTTTTATTTTTTTTTCCAAATTCTGTTTTAATTTTTCTTAACTCCTTTTTAATGGTAAATTAAATTGTATTAATCAAAGAACATGTCTAATTAATTAAAATCATGAAACGTATACACTTTCACATCAATTTAATAAAGGTTTTTTTAAAAAATGACATGTTTATGGCCCTATGAAATGTTTTATTTTTTCTCATCATGTTTTATTGTTCTCAAATTCTGTGTTTTAGCATGTCTAATTATTTGAATGCATACTTAATTTATTCAAATTTATTCTTAAAATAGCCTTATGAAAGGTTTGTTTACACTCAGAAATTCTTTGTTGCATATTTAAAATGTTCTGGTTATCAAATGAAGACATAAAACATTCATTTAATTTATCTTTTAATTATTGAAAATTAACCTTTTTTCACAAACAAAGGGGAATTTACTATTAAAATTAAAACATGGAAGAAATGTTGTGTGATTATACTCTAAACAATGTTTTTTATTTTAGTAGTAGTAGTAGTAGTAGTAGTAGTAGTAATATATTCCTGGCACAATGTCTTCAAGTTAAACCGGACCTGATTATAGCACTTACACACAGAAAAATATCACCTTTAATATATCTAGCTCAGTTCCATGTTCTTACTTATACCTCTGTCATAATATCTTAAATAAAAAAAGGTCATATATAAAAAAAAAACAAGAATACAACACCACAATTAAAAACAGAAATAGTCTTTTATTTAACCACAATAAAACACAAATCTATCTACCTAAAACACAGTTTTGAACTGTACTGTTCCAGTAAAACCCATCTTGCCACGATGTGTGCTTTTTGGAAAATTAAATCATAACGCTCATGATATTAGGAGGTAACTGGGTGAAAGGTTAAAACTGCCTGACTGGCTCAGATGGTGATTTCATTCAACCTTTTAATTAGATCAAAAGTCATCTTGTGCAATTAGTTCTAAAGCTATAAAGTTCAAAGTACCAGATGATTAAATAATAAATGTCATTGCCTGCTTTGGCATTCCAAAGCTAATAGACATACACTGCAGTATAGTTTAGAATACTACTAAATTGATCCAAATTTATCCAAGTCTCACTTCTCACACTACGCAAGCATACTGAGGTCAGTACGGTAAAGAGCATGTTTAACTGCATTAAAGACAACTGTGTGTAAAGGCTGTGCTGTCAGTCTCAAGGCAATAAAAGCCTCTCACATGAAAAAGCAAAGTCTGGCTGTAGCTGAACTCACTGACTCTCAGTCTATGAAGATTAAGGCTCACGTGTTTGGATTTATAAGAAGTGTATCTTTAAAACAGCATTACTGACTACTATTCAAGGTTTCTCCATGGAAAGTAAAAATTGTATAAGGTTTATATGAACCTACACTAGTTTGTGCACAGTAAAGCTCTTGCATTAAGTAGAATCAACATTTAAAAAAAACAAAGAATGTAATGTGTAACATAAAGATTTCAGTGTGTGACATGTTTGGTCAATGATTAATAAGTGAATTTGTTTACGTCAGTGACCTCTGTGGAAAAAGTATGTCAATATTAATTCGGAAAACTGGAACTTGAACATCACAGAGAAAACCCTTCATGTTGGGCAAGATTCCTATAATTCAGTATTTAAAAAGCATCAATTAAATACACAAATCACATGGTCCACATCAAGCCTGAACGGACAACATAAAAATGTCATGTTAGTTACACAAAGACATCTTGTGATCATCATATTCCTTCATATGCAACTCAAACACAGTCCAGCTGTAATCAAGCTAATGTACAGTAAGTACAAAAAAAGTGAAGGAATAATGCTCTAAATGAGAACCAGAACAGGATAAGCATTGTAATGTTAGCATGCATCTAGCCTCTAGCAAAAAACTTACTGGCAAAATAAAATGCTTTGTCTTTGCCTTAGCTTTTGCTTGATGTGACAACATGTCAGATATGTGATGACTAAGCAGTTTAAAGCTGTTTGGAATCTAGAAAGTTCTTGCTAGCAACCCTAGCATGAATGCAAAATGCTCCTCAAGCATCAATCGTTCCACCAAACCCTGAAGCCGTATTTGTGCATCATAATTAATGTCCTGTCAGGGAATGCCAGAGGTCAAGTATGTCACAGTAATTTACAATACAAAAATTGTGATAATAAAATAAAAATAATCATTAAAAAACAAATAGTATTTTGCCAACATACTCTTACAAAGAGTAATATGGCAGTACCATGGTACAGTGATGGTGTCAGATAAAAATACCATGATATTCGATATACAGCGCCCTCATTAAATTTAGTCAAAGTGACGTATTTGGACAATATCAGCACAAATTCTTAATTGGTGGTGATTTTGAATTGACAAGGGAAAACTGTGACAGAATATTTAAAATGTAAATATAAAATAAAAACAAATAATTTCATTAAATGTAATATTTTTTTAAACAAATAAATGTTGATTTCAGAACAGAAAAATACTAGAGCTATTTATAAAGTATCTCTAAAATGATCTGTGTAACTATAAAGATTGGAAATTAACTGTATCCAGAATTACAAAAATAACAACGATGGATACTTTCGATCAGTAAAGCTATGAAAATAAAATGAAAACTGAAAATATAAAAAATTCTAAATATTAATAGTATATAAATGATACTAACACAGCTGCTGTGGTGTCTTACTACGGCAACTGTATATGTTGCCATTATTATGTAATCAAAAAGAAAGATGGTTTTGATAACTGCAAAGTTACTTTGCATTTACATCATGATAAGGATTTATGCTGTTATTGCCCTATTGTACAACTTTTAAAGGGCACTAATTTCATGGTGCAAATTCAAAAATGTGTCTACTTGTGTATCAATAAGGAATGATTAAATAATTCAGATTTAAAGGAATAGTTCACCCAAAAAAAAAAAAAATTACCCTTTGATTTACTTACCCTCAAACCTTGGTATGTGTATATGACTTATTTCTTTTAAACCAATACAATCTAAGTTATATTAAAAAATGCCCTGGCTCTTCTAAGCTTTACAATGGCAGTGAATGGCTGTTAAGATTTTAAAGTCCAATAAAGTGCATCCATCCATCATAAAAAAGTACTCCACACGGCTACGGGGGGTTAATAAAGGCCTTCTAAAGCAAAACGATGCATTTGTGTGAGAAAAATATCCATATTTAAAACTTTATAAACCGTAATCTCTATTTCCACTAACTGTCGTACGCATGTACACGAGAGAGTGGTGATCCAGCGGATGACGTAGGCGTAGCATAAACTCCAGAGAGAATATGCTAGTCTCGCAACAACCAAGTTTTGTTTACAGCAAACGAAAACCAGTCTCCTCTTGGCTTATATTGAAATCCTTCAACATTTTTCTTTACAAATCTTCATTTTGTACTTATAATTCGTGACGTGTTTTGTTTTGCTCTCTACTCAACGTGTTCGCCTACGTCTTGCGTCGTCCGCTGGAACGCCACTCTATCGTGTACATGCATATGACAGTTAGTGAAAGCTAGAAATTACGGTTTATAAAGTTTTAAATATGGATATTTTTCTTACACAAACATGTTGATTTGTTATTAACCCCCTGGACCAATGTAGAGTACTTTTATGATGGAAGGATGTATTTATCGGACTTCAAAATCTTAACACCCATTCACTGCCATTATAAAGCTTGGAAGAGCCAGGACATTTTTTACCTAGGATGGCTTGAGTGTGAGTAAATCATTTGGTAATTTTCATTTTGTGTGAACTATCCTTTTAATATTAAAATTTGTTTTGAACTTTATACAAGATAGGCTAACTGGAAAAGCTGTAAACTGACTATTGCTTTTTAAACTCTTTCAAAACCTAAGAACTTCAATTGGATTGACTGTGCTGTTATAACTCGAAAAGCACTAATGGCCACCTTGACAGCAATTTTTTGGCATGGGTGAAATCTCATTAACTTATGAAATTACCCACTAAATGTTTTATGTATCAGAGCACAAATTCCAAGTATTAGTCTTCATACGTGGCCAAGTCACGTCACTTTTACTGCAAAATGTTGTATAAAACCACTAATATCACAATATTATTTGTGATTCCAATGCCAATAGTTGCCTATATGTAAAATATCCTTCTAAAAAGAAAATCATAATACTTCTCCTAAATAATATGATGCATCATTTCCTGAGGTATTTCTTCTTGTTCTTGCACTAGATGTGTAGCATCGCTCATAAGCCCCGTTCAGCTGATTTGCTGTCAAGGCAACCAGTAGTGAGAACGCCCACTAACAACCTCATTGCCAGCCCCTGGCGACATGTGACAAAAGTCGCTGCTGGTGTGAATGCAGCTTTATACCAGTACTTTTACTCCTTATTCGAGTAGGGTATATCATTTAAGGGGCACAGTGTGTCAGGTGCAGAATTTGAGGACAGAGTTTGTGTGAGTAGTCCATCTTCAATGGAGCCATCCTGAGACTTCCTCTTTGGAGGTGATGGGGGTGGAGGGCCCGTGCAAGACCAGAAATAGGGAAGAGTCATTGTAACTAACGTACCTAACACAAGGAAACTTCCAGCAGCGATAAAAGATACTGTGTATGTCCCAGTATAGTCCTTCAGCCAGCCTGGGAAGAAAAAATGGAGATGAACAATCATTTCAATGCTGATTGTGAACCTAAAGATCTGATTCAATTTTGTCTGCCTTTTAAAAGAGTAGTTCACCCAAAAATGAATATTTGCTGAAAATGTACTCATCCAATTGTAGGTGAGTTTGTTTCATCATAAGAACAGATTTGGAGGATTTAGCATAACATTACATTCATCAATGGATCCTCTAGTGAATGGGTGCCGTCATAATGAGAGTCCAAACAGCAGAAAAAAATATAATAATAATCCACAAGTAACCCACATGACTCCAGTCCATCAATTAACGCCTTAAGTGAAAAGCTAATAACAAATAGTAACAAATAACAACAAATCCATCTTTAAGGCATTTTAACCCATATAATGGACTGCTATGGTGCCCCGATTTTGAACTTCCAAAAGGCAGTTTAAATGCGGCTTCAAACGATCCCAAATGCGGTTGTAAACAATCCCA
>JAHKKF010489710.1:0-13270 GCA_019740295.1 Labeo calbasu | reverse complement strand
GTAAGATTTCATTCTGAACACAATTACAAATGTACACTAAATTCCCTAAAACCCTTTACAGCATTGGGGGTTGAATAATTTTGAACACAACTGTATATGTGCAGAGCATGAACAGAAATAGTAAATGAGAAGTCTTTCAGGTTATCTTTAACCTAATGAACACATACCACACGTGGGATGCTGTCAGTAACCACAGCTAGTATTTTTCGTCTCATCTATTAGAGTGTATAAACAAGCAGAATCCACATTTGCACAAATACAGTAATTAAGCGTTTTAAAATATGCTGTCTTGATAGCCGAACAGTCAGGATGACCGTATTGGTATAAACAACACATTAAGCTGTATTCCTAAATTTAGCATGAAATTTCAACCTATTTGCTTAATAAACAAAAAGTTATATTCAGTCTTTAAAGTCATGTTGTGACAGTATAAGAATGGTAAATATTTTAAATGAACTAAAAGATAGGATAATACTACTTTTGATTTATCTGCAAAGATAACCAGAAGAGACATGGAAGATGTGATGCAACTCTCCGTAAATCATTGCAGCTCCATTTACAGAAATTATGTTGTTCATACATTTCATACATAATAGTCACACTTCAAAATGATGACTTAGGGGTCATTTTCAGGGGAGATATTCTGTAGAAATACTGAATATTGCTTGAACGAAACACAAGCTTGACATTTCCTTGTGAAACCTCAGGCCTGCAAAGCTTGCATTGTGATTGTGTTTACCGTAAACATGCTTCCCGTTTGTTTATACACACAGAGGGACGAGTCAAAATTATTGTCATATTGGTTTACATGAACTTTAGGGTGACCCAGAATTTTTCTTTGAAGATGTAATTGTCTGTTATGTTTGTTCCTTACGATGTGAAATTGATCCACTGAAAAGAAATGGGCAGATAATTACTTTGAAAAATATTTTTCACAGATATTAAAAAATATATATTATTATTATTATTGTATTATAATAAAGTATTTTCAATTAAATATATATGTGTTTAAGTAGTGATATGAGTAGTAAGAGGTAGTAATAATTATTACTACTACTGCTATTACTACTAGGAATAATTTTCATGATGCATATGTAGATACATTTATAATAAAAGAAATGAATAAAATATTAAACATTGGATCCACATACTGTTTTTGGATCTGTCCAGTGTTATTGCACTGAATTACTTCAAATTATATTTAATATTGAGCATATCAAAATATTTTAATTGTAGAATTTTATCCCCTGGTTCTCATAAGAGTACCTGGAG
This sequence comes from Labeo calbasu, assembly GCA_019740295.1. Classification (NCBI taxonomy): domain Eukaryota; kingdom Metazoa; phylum Chordata; class Actinopteri; order Cypriniformes; family Cyprinidae; genus Labeo; species Labeo calbasu. The sequence continues at coordinate 11,998 of JAHKKF010489710.1, read as the reverse complement.
GTTTAGTTTGGTCCTCGCACTGCAGATAGTGTGACCTATTAAATATAACTCTGAAAAATTAATTAATAATATCATTGAATTTTATTTTTTAGTTGTTTTTTTGTTTAATAAAATAAACAAAATAATAAAGTGTGGTAATATTTTAAAATAAAAAGGAAGTATTAAATAAGACTACAGTTATTTTAGAGTAAACTTAAAAATAAAACAATAATATTTACTTTTTTAATATGAATTTTCACCATTTTAAAACCTAAAATTAACATTTTATTTTGGCGGGTTGCTGGCAAGTAAGTATATGCGCCCCCCGGGTTTAGCGCTTCCAACTGAAGAGCGTAGTGAAGAGCATCAGTGAATGAAATGTCACATTTTTGCATTGTGATTTGAAAACGGCAGCAAATAGCCTAGAACTATGCTTTCAGTTTGAATAGAAATCTTACACAATATTACAGTTTGTCCGTTTTAAAATGGTAATTGTGCATTATGTCAATCATGTTGGTACGCAAATGCGCACTCTGAACATATTTTCACAGCACATTTCTTATTTTGGTCGCACGTTGACCTGCGGCCCACTTATGTGCATCCCTGGTTATTAACACCTTTTTTGGCACTTAAACAGTCATCATGTAGTCGGCTAGGTTGTGGTTAATTTGTTTGCATACCAAATAATATTGTAGTATCACTGTAATACAGATGCAAATGAATGCTCATACTGTAAACCCTGGTGTTTTAGTTTAGCCTTAAACCATCCCAAACTCTGTGTGTGTGTATGTGTGTGTGTGTGTGTCTCAAAACAATAAGTCTGAATGTACAAAATCATATGACTGTGGGAAGTGCTTAGAAGGTCTAGACCGCTTGCTTCTTTGAGTGTGTTTGTGTGTGTGTTCATATTCAGGACAAAGGACTTACTGAGAGCACTCAAGAATCACAGTGTACACACACTTCTCCTAGTCTCCCCAAACACTCAATTGGGGACAGATCCATTTCACATGCTTACATTGTTCAAACTCTTCCTTGTTGAGATACACGTGCTCTGTTGCAAAATCTGCCTACTAAGACAGTATTTCAAGGCATCGTAGTTCGTATCGTAGCAGTTCCAATTTAGAAAGTTTTCCAAACTTAGAAAATGATGCAAGCCAGATTCAGGCTTTAATTTAATGCATTAAAAACTGGTTCCATCCAGTACACAGTATACACAGTACATCTCTGCATGACCTTTGACTTTGTCTTTGTGTGGTTTTGTCTCTGCAGCCCAGAATGTGACCGTAGAGGAGATTCTGAATGCATACAGACAAGCATGCCAGAAGCTCAACTGCAAACCAATCCCTAAAGTGCTCAAACAGATACAGGTAATGGACACATTTATTCACTCACATTCCCTCACAGTATGAAAGTTTGAAAAATATTTGGAATTTTTGGTTTTTGTCAAAACTGTTTTGGAGGAGCAGAATTCTTGACTAAAATGGTGATGTTTAATAAGCGTTTCTCCGATGGCAGGTTTTGACTGTTAGTGGCTGTTTTGTGCACACAATGTGAATATGCTAAAGGAGGTAAACATGTCAGGTGTGTGAATGCTTGGACTGGGTTGACATTACCCAAAACGAGTTACTGTGCCCCCCTTTTCCATCCTCTCCTCTGCTTGCTGAATGTGATCGATTTCAAAAGTGCAAGTAAAACCAGCAAAACAGTGCGCATAAAATGATTGCACGCTTTCGTGAGTGTCAGCAACTGCACGCAATTACAAACTGCCCAAAACACCCCCTCCCGCTCACCGTGATTTGTGCCTTAGTGTTTATACCAGCCACCTCGCGACAAGTTTCTAAAGCGCCCCAGAAGCGGCTCTCTACACGGCCTTGCTAAAGTTAGGTGCCTCATCTATTTTTGATGGATGATAATAATAATAATCGTCTTGCTATCATCAAAGGAACCAGCTACAGGTGATATCTCTGACTATCGTCGATACATGATACTATCATCTATCAGGACAAGCCTACTATTTATACGCATTTTCATGAGACCGGGCTCGAATGAACAGCTGCAGTCATAACTACATTGAGGACACTAGAGCGACAGAATCAAAAATGGCGTCTTAACACTGTGAAGATTTTTCACAGTTGAAAGCCGGTTTTAAATAAATGAGCCCAGTCAAGGCTTGTCCAGTCCATCACACAGTTAAACAACTAAAAATGACTTTAAATGCTTTGTTAGTGAGTGCAGAGAGCATGTTTGGAGCGCACTTCGAGCTCGCATGATCACGTCCACAACACTGACGGCAGCTCCGCGGATCTGATGAACGTGAATCATTTCTCCTTCTCCATCTATGTGGGTAAATAAAACCCGTCATGATTATATGAGCAACTCGATGTACTGTGCTGTTCCGTTCATTCATCGCCACTTTGAATGCGAGAATGTGGTTGTAAATCCTGACAAAGTAAAGGCGTCAGTTCGGCGATTATATATGCGGTTCTGACAGTCGTATAATAATAAAATGCTCCATGAACGCAACTCTATGAAGTGATGTTGCCATACTAGCCTTTACCTTCTGCTCTAGAGTCTTGTTTTGTGTTAAACATGGCAGTCTTAACAGTGTTTCCCCTAGGTTTACAGCTTTTGTGGGGGGGTACTCCACTGTACTTTTTATTCTGTACTGTATTCTCTGTGTAATAACGAAAACATTTCTTTCAGGGAAAAAAGAAGTCCCAAAATTCTCAATTTCAATGAATCAAGTGAGGGCATTAAACATTTTTTTTTAATTAAATGAAAATTAAACCTTTTGCCAAACAAACACTGTTACTGTTAAAACATGGAAGAAAAATTGTGTGAATATTCAGTTTAAAAAGTTTTAATAATAATTGTAGTATTTTTTTCTACAATTAAGTGGTTAATCTTGTAGTAATATTTATTTTTATCATTTAATTGTTTCATTTAAATTTGGCAGAAATAGGAATATATAAAGACCTACATTTTACTGTCCAAGACTTATATATTTATGTTACATGTTAAACTGCACTTTTATTTTGACGGGTTCCCATTTAGTTTCTGTTTGTATTTAGTATAAGATGCTAGTTTTCTCAAACAAATCGGTAAAATTCACATGAAGTGACTCTAACCACGAGTGTCACGTGTGCTTCAGTATTTATGTAGTAAACAAACCGTGTCTCTGCCATTCAGAAATACAGAGGCAAACGGAACATGCAGGATTCATATTTAAACCGTCTTTTTGCGTTTTAATATTCACAGACACTAGTGCATATTGCAGTCCGAATTAAGTGACAGACCAACTTTCTATTAAATTATAGACGCGCGTCCATGTATAGACAGAAATGACATGCTGTCGTGTAAGTAAGAAAAATACCATAGGGTTATTTAGTTTGTTTAATAAAAGAATATAGACCTGTAGACCTGTTCTATAGGAAAGTTAACCTTAAATGACTTCTGATGTAATCTGGCGCTATATTGAAAATAAAATTAACTTGACCTTCAAGGGGGTGCTGTTGGAGGGGCAGCGTGCCCCCCTTATGTAATGGTAGGGGAAACACGACTTAAATAGGGGTAACTGCAGGTTCGCACAATGGGATGTGTCGACGCATTCTATGCCAATCGACGTATTTCCGTAATCGATGACGTCGACGAATCGCTGCAGCTCTACTTTGTTCATTTTTAAAATCAATGTGAAGTGAAGCCGCATCACTTTGAGTGAAACACATTTACCTCAGGAAGGCCATTCAGTGACCATAAACTCATTAGTCAGCTAGAAGAAATTAACTTTAGAGGAGCATTTTGATAAATATATGCACTATATTTTGTACTCCTTTTTTTTTTTTTTTTTTAACTTGTTTGATAGAATAAATCTGTCACAAAAACTAGTTTTTATTTCAGCCACTGTTTCAATGTTTATATTTCAACAACAAATTGGAGTGGAAATATAATTATGTTTTTAACTATGAGAAATAAACGTGCAATTTAAATACAACCCAGTTTTCATTTGAGTGTTAATTTATTAAATCATTTTAATTAAGTAAAATACTTTACTTTCAGTTTCAGTTTTCAGCTAAATAAACTTTAATTACCATTTTGGTGTTTCAATTAAAAAAAAAAAAAAATCAGTGCATCATATTCAAGATGTTTAGTCATAGGATCTTAAATTCACACTTACAAAAGAAAAGCAAGGCTTTTCGTGCACATTAGTAACCTCTATTGTATCCTCACTTGGCCTGTTGAGTTGGATTACATCTGTACTCTGATCACAAATGTATAACCTCATCAACCTCTCCGTACAGTCACATGCCTCCTGACTCGCTCTGGCTACAGCACGCTTACTGAAAGCCTCTTATAGACACAGCGCTGTAAACATACCATAATGAGTCAACAAACGGTCACGGCTTCCTGTCCTGATAACACACACACACACACACACACACACACACAGACACACACACATCCAGAGGCAAATTCCCAGACATCAGGGATTTGAATATAGCGTTTTATTGGTTTGGTTAAAGCTCAACATGAACGTGCCTGTTTTCTATGAGTTAATATATATCTACAAGACTTACTATAACAAAGCAATTATGTGTTCTAATTAATGATGTTATGATTTTGAAAGGGCGAAATTTGCCACACACACACACAACAGCACAAAGCACAGTTACATAAGAGTCTTAATGGCTCAGCACCAAAAATCTGCTTGCAAAGTATCAGAAAGAGGGAGAAAAATGGTCATGAATAACTGAATTACAACTGAAAAACAACTTGACTAGTATTTTTAATGAACGACAGGCAAAAACCTGTTGAAAAAAATGGTGAATATCTATGATATAACTTTAAAATGCATTAAAGTTGCAATAAAAAAGAAGTATTGACAGCTTTTACTCTGTATTGTGACGTATATTTAAGTCAGGGAGTGGCAAGTTCAGTCCTAGAGAGCCACTGTCCTGCAGAGCTTAGCTCCAACCTTAATCAAACACACCTGAACAAGCTAATCAATGTCTTCAGGATTACTAAGGCTATCCACCTTATTTTTCCCGTAAGAGTGGGTGCAGCCATTTGTAATTTTTTTTTTTTGTGCCTGGCTTCCGGTCTTATCCACTTCCAGCTATTTTTAGCTGCACAAAAAGCTCGTTTTGCTGCTTGATATTGCAAACTGGTGTGTCTTACCATATTATTTTAATGTATTATCTTAATTATGAACACACTGGTGTGTAGTGCAAACTGTTTTACCGTTTACTGCACTTCGATATTCTTCTCGTTATTTCCCTATGGCGGATCATGAACCGTCTAACACATTACCAGAAAACGGCTTACTTCCACATTGAAAAATAAGGTGGATAACACCTCATTTTTGCGCGGCCATTCGTAAACTTTATGAGTCTGGCTTCCGTCTCATCCACTTCCAGCTATTTTTAGCTGTACAAAACAGCTCATTTTGCTACTTGATAGTGCATATTGGTGTGTCTCACCATATTATTTTAATGTATTTTCTTAAATATGAATACACTGGTTTGTAGTGCACAGTTGTACCATTTACTAGGGGTGGGAATCTTCAGGCACTTCACGATCCGATCCGATTCTGATTCTGGGAGTCACGATCCGATTCCAAAACGATTCTTAATCTACATTTTTCCCCTAGTTAATTCTTCTGCTGTGTAAATACGTCTTTACAATGATACATTTTAACCAACATTGCTGTTTCTATGCTTTTTGTTTATAGTTGAAATCTCTGTTTATGTCTGTACTGCCATTTTAAAAGTAGGAGTGTGAGTCTTCACTGGTTTCACAATTCAGTTCAATTACAATTTTCATTATTAACTCAATATCACGATGTGTCATTCTCGGTTTTCAGTATTACTGCACATAGCTACATTTTCATATAAATTTTATATCAAGTTTATTTTGTGCAAAATTTACTTAATTTTTTTTATTATATAAGCAGGATACTTTTTTAAAACAATTACTTATTTAAAATAAGTGTTCTTTAAGTATCCTAAAGTTTACAGACAATAGTTATGGGTTTTTCTTTTTTTTCCTCAGCATTATTGCCGTTTGATTATTACTGATGAGATCATAGACAGTGGCAGCTTTAACAGACTGCGTTCATTTTTTGTATGCGTACACGCACAGTCGAACACATAGCCTTTCAAAGTAAACTCCATTGGATGTTGTGCACGAAAGCGGACGGTCGACACATGCGCTATAGTAAACTTCATCCATTATTTTTCCACATTAAGTTATGACTGATATCTTATATTTTTGAACACTTTTAAACCAAAGCTGGGCTGTCTCATATCCTCTCACTCACAAGTGCTTGTCAGTGTGAGTGTCTGTTTTTGCTGCAGTCTTCTCTATTTTGTTGTTGCTGTTCGACGATTGCTGATTACTGATTGCTGAACGACTGATTACTGCAAAATAACTTGAATGTTATGTGCTACCTGCGTGTACAAAAATCGTGTGGTGCGCATACTGTATGCTGTGCCTCGCGTACGTGTAAAAAGTAAAGTATACTTTGGCCTTAATGCACAGATCTGTTTCAGTATATTAGATGTTTTGTCTGCAAGTGCAAATGCATTAACTTCAGTCGATCTTCAGGACAACAAACATAAAGTGCACGTGAAAGTCTGTCAGTGCATGAGTTTCGTGCATCTAATAGTAGCTACTGCATTCCAAACGGGATTAATGAAAGCATATCTAAAGTAAAACACGGTGGGTGGAAGCACACACTGTCAAGCAATGCGCACGTATCTCACAGCACAAATTATGTGCAATGAAGCCCGCCACGTCTCTAGCGCGCACAGCGGCTCTCTAGGACCAAACTTGCCTACCCCTGATCTAAGTGGACCAGATAATTGATTTATTATGTTTGATTATTCCATGGTCTGTCAGAATATTGGATTCTGATTGGCTGTCAGTTATGCAGTAAAACAGTTCAATGCACAGGTAGTTCCAAGTCAGTTTAATCACCGTTCTATATTAATGCACTGCTTTAATTGATGCACACAAACGCACACGCACAACACAGAGAGAGAGAGAGGTCGAAGATCGCATTATGCTGCTTGCTTGCATACATAAACTTGTTGTCGACGCTTCCCAGCAGTTTTTATTAATAAAATAGCCTTAATACTAGATCGCTACATTATATTCCTTAGCAACGAGGTGGTAAAATCGCAGTTTTTTTTAATTTGAATTAGTTGTTTGTAGAGAGAGATGCACAGACACAGCTTGCAGGTATGCAAACACAACTGTCATCTCTCCCTTTCTCTCTCTCTCTCTCTTTCTCTCTCGATCGATAATTATTTGAAATAAATGCTATAATAAATACTGTGTCTGATTTGAAGCGGGCAGAATGCAAGAGTTAACAAACCATAACTGACGAAAACTGTCATTTTTACACATTCGGTCAAATATTGCGCTGCTCTTCACATCAGGCGGTTCTACGCCTCCACGTCATGCATTTAAAATCCTTTGATGCACGGCAAACCGTTGATTATCCCTTACTTAATGAATGCACAAAATTTTCAAAGTTTTAAATTTTGCTGTTATTACAGTGTTATAACAACATTTACCCCATGTATTACTTTTTATAACTTGAGAAATTCTTAGAAATTTTGATGCAGTTATTTTTCCTGCGAATTACTGGTATCAACTCTAAATCAGTTGATTTAATTAACTTTCTTTGAACTTGGTACTAATGGCTGCCCAAAAATAGTCCAAATTTGTGATGCATTTAAAAACTTTTCGAACAAAACATTTTAATTTTGCTTGCATAACTTTCAAATTGAGGTGAAAAAGATTTCAGTTTTTCATGCTGTGGTGGTTCATCAATACGTGGACACGCAATTCATTATGGCTGGGTAAAAAAAAAAAAAAAAAAAAACAATTTCTTGATTTTAATCAATTCTCATTTTTTATTCTTAAATCCCAAGAATCAATTAGTCTAGCCTGTTTTCAGTTAATGGGCCTCATTCATGAAACACGAGCAGAACAATTTTTTGTAAATCGTTAGTAAAGCCGTTTTAATGTAAACTTTCAAATTCATGAAAATGTTCGTATTTTCACCTGCTCCCTACCATGTGTAAATGGTGCATAACACGTTCTGTGTTCTTTTTTACGTCGACATATAGCGCAGCTATACACAGCGACCCGAGAACGATTCCCATCTCGAGGTCCTTTGCGATCCCGCTCCCCTCTCTTCTCCCAGTTCTTTCCTGTCATCTCTCTACTGTCCTATCGCAATAAAAATAAAAATGTGTGTGACGAGAAGCAGTAAGGATATGCGCTAGCACCTCGCACTCATTTGAGCTTCTGCATTCAACGTATTTGATGCACACTTTTGTAACAATCACTCTCAGACGTCATTGTTCTAACGTGTTGTTATGGGTTGCTTCTTGATTCAAACTTGATTGACAGACTGGCATTCTGGCTGGATGCTTTCTAACCTATCTCCACTTTTTGTTGCAATTATTTTGTTTATTATCCGTCCAGGTCAAATGGACCTAAATGCATTATGAGGGTTAGATAATAGACAAGGTGAATTTTCATTTCATGCCAAAGAGTTTTTTGGTGAGACTCGGCAGGTGTTATAATGAGACAGGAGGACACACACATGCCTGCTGTAGCAGATCGATGGAGAGAGAATTTTCTCCCGTCTGCTCCTTGCTGAGTCACTGAAAACAGACAGAGAGAGATCATGTTATCGCGGCCTGATGTTTGCACAGAGATGCCAGCTAACACCCACAATCACTCACCAACCAGCACATGCTGCCGCTCTCCTCCCCTCTTTTCCTCCGTTCACAAGTCCTGCTCTTCTGTTTCCCATCTGTTACTTTTTCACTTCTGTGCAATCACAGATGCAATTACAAAACAAAATGACAAAAACAAGTTTCTGTTTACAACGTGTTTTTGCAGCATTGAGTCTTATCCAATCACATACATTTCTGTTGAAAGCAATGGCCAATCAGAGTTGTTTACTGTAGGTTAGTCAGAATCCGCTCTGAACTAATTTTTGTTTTCACGTTTATGGCATTCTACACGCTCACCGATCTTATACTGTTTCAGGAATCACAACCGCTGTGATAAACAATGAACTGTAGCAATAGACGGAACAAACATCTGACATGCCAATGTCAAAACGGAGCTATTAAGAGATGCAGAGTACTGTAAATTCCTAGTAACAAAACTACAGCACTATTTAATGCATTTCTATTTATTATACCATTAATAATTAACTTAATTTGTAGTTAACTAGTACAGTGTTTAAATTATTAACATCTATTTATTTATTGACATGAGACTTTGTGACTTTCTGCATTTGATATGCTTCATACTTTAGGGGGGTGGGGTGCATCTTTGTCATCTTTTTCACCCATTATGAGTTTACATCCATGTTTAATTTTTCACAAGTGTGGTTTTTTTGTGCTCTGCTCATGTAATGTGTTTTTGCGTGATATGCATAACCTAAAGTTGTACAGAAAGGCATACATCTGTTAAATCCTGCCAAGGTCATGATGGTAAATTTCCACTGGGAGTCCCCAGGGCAGAAAATAGCCAGTCATTACTGTGTGTGTGTGTGTACGTATGTGTTTTTCCACCACCTCAATCTGCGCTTGTGTTCCTCTCTCCTAATTGCTTAGTCACCCTTGGAAAAATGATTTCTCAAACAGGCCTATAAAAGAAATGCACCTAAAGAGAGAGAGAGAGAGAGAGCTACTAAGAAGATTAATTTTCCTTGTATATCTATTTACTCTGCACAGCTTTTATATATGATAATGTTATAAATTATGAATATGCAATGGATGTAATGTGAGTCAACCCTCTACAGTGCAAGTAAATCACTCGCACATATGACTAAAAATGATTAGCTGTTGGCTAATAAATTCTTTTATTTTACTCGCCAATGTGTGAGTTGGAGTTGGAGGATAAGTTTAGCACAGATATATTTTCATTCTTACTGAGCGCTTCAGCACAGCGTACCTGTATTTGACGTACCTTAAACACTAGTGTGAAGGCGCACGACTCGCGTTGCTTTGCTGAGAGCACTATTTCTCACACACATGCAAAGAAAGAGAGAGCGAGAGTCTTACATACCATGCAGAATTGACACGCTTGTATTTTTCTGTGAAAGTAATGTAGCTCATTTGGAACTCTTCTGTTTTTAAGAACAACCATAAGATACTGCCGGTTTCTTCGGTAGTGGGCAGAACTAATGCGCAAATCTCATTGGCTAACGCTCGCCTATCATCGTCCACATTTTGATTTTAGCAAATCAGTTCGAATGAACGCTGCCTATGTGATTAATATTCATGAAGTCAGCAGGTCAATAATTCTTAGTGTGTTTTATGTTGTTCTTAGTAGTAGAACACATAGTATTATTATCTTATCAGTATTATTGTTTGTTTTTTTTACCTTTTTTTTTTTTTAACAGAAACACCACCACACGTCCTAAATTCAGTCTTAAGTTTTAGTTATAATTACTAAAGTTCTGTCATTAAATAATGCTGGATTATAATAATATGATATTTTAATGCTTGGCTGACTGATGATAAGAGTGTACTTTCAGATATTTAAAAAGCTGTGCTATTTTACAAACATTTAAGCTTTATATATACAGTCAGGTCCATATATATTTTGAACAGTGACAATTTTCTTAATATCTGTATGACACTAGAACAGATTTAAAACAATATGAAATTAAAGTGCAGTCTTTAAGCTTTAATTCAAGGGGTTGAACAAAAATAACAACCATTTTTATACACATTCCCCCCATTTTCAAGGGCTCAGATGTAATTGGACAAATAAATATAATCATAAATAAAATGTTAATTTTAAATATTTTGTTGAGAAGCCTTTTTTTTAGGCAATGACTGCCTTAAGTCTGGAGCTCATGGACATCACCAGAGACTGGGTTTCTTCATCTGTGAAGCTTTGACAGGGCTTTACCGCAGCTGACGTCAGTTGTTGTTTGTTTGTGGGTCTTTCTGCCTTTAGTTTTGTCTTCAGCAAGTGAAATGTCGGATTGAAATCAGGAGATTTACTTGGCCATTGCAGAGTATTCCACTTTTTTACCTTCAAAAACTCCTGGGTTGCTTTTGGTGTATTTTTTGGGCTCATCGTCCATTTGTGCTATGAAGCGCCGCCCAATCAACTTTTCTTCATTTGACTGAATCTGGGCAGAGAGTATATCCCTATACACTTCTGAATTCTTCCGGCTACTTCTGTCTTCTCACATCATCACTAAACACCAGTAATCCAGTGCCACTGGAAGCCATGCATGCTTATGCCATCACACTGCTCCACCATGTTTCACAGAAGATGTTGTATGTTTTGGATCATGAGCTGTTCCGAGCCTTCTCCATACTTTTTTTCTTCCCAACAATCTGGTACAGATCTTAATTTCAGCCATCCAAAGAATGCTTTTTCAAAAGTGACCTGGCTTTTTTTTGTTTTTGGCAAAGTCTAATCTGGATTTGTTTGTTGTCTCGTGAGGTCTTCTCTTGATTGTAGACTTTAACAGTGACACGGCTACCTGCTGGAGAGTGTTCTTCACTTGGCTGGATGTTGTGAAACAGTTTTTCTTTACCATGGAGAGGATCATCCAATCATCCACCACTGTTGTCATCTGTAAACGTCCAGGCCTTTTTATGTTGCTGAGCTCACTAGTGTGTTATTTTTTTTTTCTCAGAATGTACCAAACTGTTGATTTGGCCACTCCTAATGTTCCTGCTATCTCTCTGATAGATTTCTTTTGTTTCTGTTTTTGCCTAACAGTTGTCTGTTTTATTTGCATGCAGATCTCCTTTGACCGCATGATGTGGGTTCAGAGCAACAGCTTGCAAACACAAATGGCACACTTAGAATCAACTCCAGACCTTTTACCTACTTAATTGATGTAGAAAAATATCAAGGAGTAGCCCACAACTGTCCATGAAACAGCTATATATATATATATATATATATATATATATATATATATATATATATATATATATATATATATATATATATATAT
>JAHKKF010489695.1:0-19387 GCA_019740295.1 Labeo calbasu | reverse complement strand
ATTCTAATTTGTTGAGATAGTGAATTGGTGGGTTTTTGTTAAATGTGAGGCAAAATCATCACAATTAAAACAACCAAAGACTTAAACTACTTTAGTCTGTGTGCACTGAATTTATTCAATACACGAGTTTCACAATTTGAGTTGAATTACTGAAATAAATTAACTTTTCCACAACATTCTAATTTATTAAGATGCACCTGTACATGATAGCACTCCTTGGTGAGCATGAGACATGATTTCTATTTAAAGAGTTGTTCTTACAACAATTACCAGAACACGTTTGTACTGCTCTTGCAAATACTACAGTGAATGACTACAAGGAACTGATGAATATCAGGCAGCATTGCATAAGTATATGGCAACTAAGTCAGTAGTTACATCCGTGTACCCTGTCATGAGAGCTGCAGCATGGTACTCGAATGAGTGACTATATAAAGTGAGCAAAGGCTGTATATCTTTCATACTCGTTTTGAGGGTAGAGACCAAAGCCATCCTCTGTGCATGTACAGTGAGTCCCACTGCATGCCTACAGTTAGTAACATAGTTGCCAGTGACACTGCTTACCTGCTGTTCATCACAGACTCATATCAGGCCAACATTTCCTGTGTGATACGGGAGCACAGGCTAGTGTCCTGTCACCAGTGGACAGACACTTGGGTTAGGTTGGCCCACCACTTGGCCCACTGTACTAGGAAATGGCTAGTACAGGGGTGTCCAAACTCGGTTCTGAATGGCCACTCTCCTGCAGAGATTAGCTCCAACCCTAATTAAATACACCTGAACCAGCTAATTGAGGTCTTACTAGGCATGCTAGAAACTTTCAGACAGGTGTGATGAAGCAAGTTGGAGCTAAACTCTCCAGTACAGCAGCCCTCCTAGTACCACAGTGGGCTAGTACCACTGTGTTTCAACAGACAATATTTTACATGGGAGTTGGTGGATGTGAAGAACTTCACAATCTCACTAAACCCAACTTCTCCTCCGCAGTGGCCAGCCATGGGATTGTACATTACATCTCTACATCTGGGCTGACAGTGTATGCCCGGGCTTGTCGATTGGACCCAGTGAAACTGGCATTTGACAAGGCCGAGAACAGTAACATTGAAAAACTGGGTATAGTGTGATGTTTTAACAGTTCTTAAGCATCACCCCTCCACAAAGTCCCCAAAGTGGATGGCAGCTGCCACCCATGTGGGGATTACTGCTGACTTAATGATGTCACTTTTCTTAGTCCAGGGGTAGGCAATGGAGGGCTAGAGTTCGGCTCCAAACTTAATCAAATATAATTGAATAAGCTAATCAATGTCTTCAGGAATGCTAAGGCTAGTAGGTGAGGGTTTTTTTCAGGGTTGGAGCTAAACTCTGCTGGACTGTGGCTCTCTAGGACTTAATTTGCCTACCACTGTCCTAGACCAATACTTAGTCCCACACATTCAGGATTTTTCCACCTGCCTGGGTGAGGAAAAGTTTTTTCAATAGTGGGCCTTATTTGAGGATATCATCAGGTGCCAGTCTATCAAAAGGCAACCCAAAGACTGCTGTGATAACACCATTTGGCCTTTCTGAATTCTTGTGGATGCCATTTGTCCTCAAAAATGCAGCACAAACTTTTCAGCAAATGATGGCCTAGATTTTATGTTTGTATAATTGGACGACATCTCGGTTGCTAGCATCTCATTGGAAGAACACCTGGTCCATCTGCAATCTCTGTTCACTCACCTCACCCAGCATGCCTTAATAATTAGCCTTGCCAAATGCCAATTTGGCTTGACAGCAATATACCTACTCTGCCATCTAAAGTTAATGCCATTACAGAGTTTCCCAATCCTCATACAACCAAAGCACTGCAGGAGTTTTTGGAGATGGTAAAATTTTACCACTGCTTTATTCCACGGACAGCTGCACTCATGCCTTCTTTGTACAGGGCCCTTAAGGGGAACAGCAGGAACAAACAGATCACCTGGTCAGAGGAGATGACTAAATCGTTTAAAGATGCTAAACTTGCCTTAGCACAAGCAACCATGCTGTCTCATCCAATTCCTGATGTATCACCACTGTTGCCTCAGACTGCACTCTGGGTGTTGTACACAAACAGCTTGTAAATGGCGTTTGGCAACCCCTTGCATATTTTAGTCAACAGCTCCACCCTATTTAGCAGAAGTACAGTGCATTTTACAGGGAGTTGTTCCGAATCTTTTCACAGCAGTCATGGATCACAAACCCTTGGTTCAACATTTCTGAGCCCTTGAGCCATGGCAACAATGTCATTCGGCCTTCATATCTGAGTTCACAATGGAATTTAGGCACATTGAAGGAAAGAGTAATGATATGGCAGATTGTCTTTCTAGGGCCACTGTGCAAGCCATGCATTTGGGTATTGACTTTACCTGTTTGGCATCCAGCCAACACAGATACAAACCCGAGGTGCAAGCATAGAGAACAGCTACGTCAGGATTGAAAATAGCTGATGTTCGGTTGATGGAGGCAGGAGCTACACCAGTGTGTGATATCGCCAGAGGCCACCCCACATTCAGTGGTACCCACACAGTGGAGATGAGCAGTATTTCACAGACAGCACAAGGCCATGGGCTTTATCCTCTGACCAGCCTTAGGGGCCATTCACATGTTGCCATTCAAAGACACACTCATAATAGAAGCCACACGGTCGTGACACTCATGCGCTGCGGCATGCTTGTTTTTTCCAGACGCATTTATGCCGCAGCAAGATGAAAACATTTCAGCTATTCAGAATGCCGCAAACACATCACAGGTCATGTGACAAGAACCAACCAATCATCTTCACTCTGTCCTTAACAACACTGAAATCTCAGCCAAAATGGAGGAACACCTGATCATAGCTGTACAGGGATACCCATTTTTTAAATGAATCTAGTCGTAGAGCTACAGCAAGTGATTTTCAGTGCTGGAAATTAATTTATCCTTTGGTAAAACTTCTGTCATCTTGGCCACACGTCATGGTTGGCAGACAGTCGTGGCAGACACCATGGGAGCACAAGCTGCTGAGCGCTTTGGAAAAAAGGAGAAAGCGCTGCTGCTGGTGTTTTCCGCGCATTTTTAAATGCGACATGTGAATGGCCCTTAGACAGCTTTCAAGCCAGTTCCTACCTCTCAGAATGGTCTGATGGCAGCTTGGATTCCCGAGGACCTCTCTACAGCTTTCATTTCATTCATCATGACGCTCACCGAAATGCATTGCATCCCCCATACAATGGACCGTTTCATGTTCTGGAGGCATTCCTGGTCGAGGCTGGGGGCTGTCCTGATCGAGTTTAAGGTGATCGACTTAAACCGGCTCATGGGGAGCTGGATCAGCCAATGGTTCCAGCAACAGCTTCTAGAAGAGTTGCCTTTCAGGAACTTGAGCTGCATCAAAAATGATTTGGGAATGCCTCTACATGGCCGTGTCCTGAAGCATGTGTAAAATCAGTCCAATGGTATGTTGAGACATCACGGGCGGGGGGCAGTAGAGACTAGGAGGCTTAAAGCACATCTGAAACAAGCAATGTTAGTTTCTGGGTCTTCAGTAAGCACTCTGTGTGTGTTGGACTGAACATCTGTTGTTTGCCAGTGCCAGTGCACAATCACAACAATATATGGCGAGCAAGAAAAATAGGCAACACAAGTGTTCTTCCCTGTCTGCACTAAACATTACGGGTGCGAATACACATGATCATTGTATTATTTGTTTGGGAGCGGAGCGTGGACAGTCAGCTCTCAAAGGGGGCTGATTTTGTCAATATTTGTGGTCACTGCAGTTCCATTCCTGCTGTTGCTGAGGCAAGGTGGCGACTGAGATCATGGGGATCGCATACGGATCTAGCGAAGGGGTTGGAGACAGACCTCGCCCCTTCTCCACCTTCACCATCTGGATCTAGCACACTCTCTCAGGGTTCGGAAACCTGCGCTGCATCCTCTCCTTCTGAGTGAGAGCTTGTTGCTGCAACTGTCTTCCTCCAAGGAGGTTGATGTTGTTAGCACAGATAGAGAAGAGATTGAGGACTCGCCATCTCAATCTCTTGCATATGAGCAGGCTGCATTTTAGATTGCTTATTTCGCTTATTATTGCCCTCACTACATCAGGGGTGGGGATACATGCAATTTATGTGGGGTTTGTTTGGGAGCAGAGCACGCATAGTCAGCTCTTGAGGCAGCTAGCTGTGTTTATTCAAAAGTGTCCCAAAGTGTAGAAATGTGCACTGGAATGTTTAGCTCTGCTCCTATTGGCGTTTCTTCTCAAGGGAAGAAAGTCTTATGCAATATAGAACTGAGTGGCTCGAATCTCAAAAGACAATGGATGAATTACAGGTCTGCAACAAAATAATGCCGGTGGGAAACTGTGAGCAGATGGGAGGTTCCCTTTCTCTCTTTTTCCTCCGACAAATGTGTCGTAAACACATTACAAATGTGTGTATGTGTTTGCAAGTTATTATTCACAGTTCTTTCAGTTGCATATATTATAACAATATTCAGGAAGCCTTGGTTTCTGTCACAATGCCCGGTGTGTGTGGGGGTTCCTTGTCATCATGTCATGCTAACGAAGGACACCTCCCTCACGGGCTGGGGAGTGGTCATGAGTGGCCACTCTGTCCAGGGTCTGTGGGAAGGCCACCATCTCACGTGGCACATAAACTGCGTGGAGATGATGGCCATGTTTTGTGCATTAAAACACCTCCTTCCAGACCTGAGAGGCCATCATGTGTTTGTCCACACAGACAACACATCAGTGGTCTCCTACATCAACCACCAGGGGTGTCTGTGCTCATGACCACTATACAGGTTAGCACACCAGGTCCTCCTGTGGGCTCAGGGTAAACTCCTCTCACTCAGAGCAGTTTACATCCCTGGGCACCTGAATCAGGGAGCAGGTGTCCTGTTGAGACAGGGGCTGAGGCCCGGGTAATGGAGGCTCCATCCTGAGGTGGTGGAGCACCTCCGGAGGGAGTTCAGCCAGGTGGAAGTGGAAGTAAAAAATTTATATTATAAATTTATATTAATTTATATTGAAATCAAAAGATAACACTTTAGAATAGGGAACACTTTTCACAATTAACTGGTAACTTATTAGCATGCATATTACTAGCATATTGGCTGTTTATTAGTACTTATAAAGCACATATTAATGCCCTATTCTGCATGATCATATACTACATCCCTTAATTTCTACCCCATACCTAAACTTTACATTATACCAAATACAGGGTTTCCGCGGGTCTTAAAAAAGTCTTAAATCACTTTTTTAAGGCCTTGAAAAGGTCTTAAATCAGAGAAGCAAGTCTTAAACTCGTATGATCATGGCATTAATTTTTGTGAGGGATGTTTCCTCGTGTTTCATTTTAAAAGGAAAGCATTATTTCTGTGCTACATGGCTTAGGTCACTCAATATTCATTAAACAATACACGGTAGATGGCGGTATGTGCTGCTTCATCTTTAGTTACCCAAAGAACAACTTGTCGTTCTGATTTTTTTATAGTAATAAAAAATCACTTAGTTCAGTTAGAGAACAGACAATACAATTAAAACAATGCGGCTGCTTAATGCAGTGTGCCGAACGACAGTCGCATCACATATCAGATTTCATTTATCACCAGAAGAGAGTGAGTCGAACAGACTGACAAGAAGAGAAAGGTGAAAAGACAAGACCATGGTGGAAGTTTTTCAAAACGAAATGCAAAAGGGCCTGTTTTAAAAATATTTTGGATTTTCAAAAGCCTGTTGACTTCTGCCATTTATCTAAGATGATACTGGAAGTTTCCCATTTATTTGGTTCCAGTGTTTGCTGATTTTTAATTATTTAAACTGTGCAATTTTATATATATATATATATATATATATATTACATCAAGGTATATGCCATGCTACCAAGCTTTCTTATTCGTTTTGCTAATAAACGTTCTATGTTTCTTATTTATTTGGTTACACAGTATTTACTGATTTTCAGTATTGTATACCTATTTAAACTTTGTGTAAGTTATTATTTTATATCAGGCATATAAAATGGTGTATTTTTATTAGTTTTGTTAATAAAAGTTTGTTACGCTATGTTAATAGAAAAGAGGGAAAACTCAAACAAACTAAAAACAAACAGCTTGATGCCGAATAGCCACTAATTTGAAAGTGAAAGTAAAATGTGCACAACGCTTTAACCAAAGGAAAGGGAGGAAAAAAGGGAAAACTGAAATTAACTAAAAACATTGCTAGATGCTGAATTGCTGCTAATTTGAAAGTGAAAGTAAAACTTAAATTTTTTTCCTTAAATTTTCTTTAGTTGGTCTTAAAAAGGTCTTAAAAAAGTTTTAAATTTACCCTCATAAAACCTGCAGAAACCCTGCAAATATTAATAAGCAGCAAATTAGGAGTTTATTAAGGGAAAACTCTGAAAATAATAGTAAATGTGTTCCCTAATTTGACAAACTGTAATAGTATCTTACAGAATAATAGTAAAGAGTTTGATTGTGTTGGGTTTGCTCTCCACATTTTTAAACTTACTACTCGTGTGGTGGTCAAAGCAGAAGATAAGCCTCACACCCCAGGAATCCATGCCATGCCTTTGTTTGCACTTCACAGAGAAATGTTGAGGTGGAGGTAAGAAATATGATGCCCGTGTTCATCTTGTATCTGTACAGATAGCAAAGAGCCAAAACCATCTCAGCTTCAGTCACTGTTTTCCTGTGTGCACTATGTGGGCATTTGCTCCTTTCAACACTAAACTTTGATAAGATGTGAAATAATATGTGATGGATGTTGATAAGAACTTGAGGAACTTCTTATCAGAGGCATGAGGGCCTTGTCATCCTGACCCGTATGGCACATTAGAAACATGGATGAGGTTGGGGCTGATTGTTTCATGTTGTGCAGGGATTCCTGTCTTTGTAGTTTTGTATGAAAGCAGTCCAGAAACTGTTTTGGACACAAGCGGTAATTTCTGCTCATTTTGAGCTCCAACCTAATGTGTGTGTGTGTACACATGTGTTCGTGTGAGTGTTTTTGTGTGTGTTTGCTGTTCTCTGTGAGTGGATGAATATTCCAGGCCTCTGTCCTTGGGTACTCCTTTTATTTTTGAATTTGTGCTCTTCTTAAAATTTTACAGGGCCAAGAGAGAGCAGATCTTCTGATGAACTGCCAGGCAGCAGAGCAACATTTATGTAGAAAACAGGTTTGGCACAGGTGAACTAAAGACTACAAGCATTTGTTCCAAATGCATAAACTATGACCATTTTACAAAATCCTGGGTTGCTGGGTTTTTGTAACTCTGTTATCTATGTCTTTTTTTAAGTCTCAATACTTTACAATTTTGTACAACTGTGAACCTTTTATATATATCAGAGGCTGCGCTAGACTTCAACATTGTCCGTCATTTTGACAAACAGGGTCATAAAAATTCTGTCATAATCTATTATTACCCGTCATTGTTATTTTCATATTTTAATTAGAATAACACATTTAATTGCTTTTATTTTTGTTCACATTTAGTTTTTAATCATGAACCTACAGGACTACAGTGCAGTGTTTAAAAACAACAAAATACGCTAGGGCTGGGTAAAAAAAAAATCGATTTCTCGATTCTCATTTTGATGAACCAATATCGATTCTTAAATCACAATCGATCTCTTGGTCTATGCTGTTTTCAGTTGATGAATGAACAGTACATAGTGCGCCTTCCTTCCAATAAACTGCAATAGGCTAGGCTTAGTGTTACTTTTGATTTGAAACAAAGTCAGATTTCAAATTCTGTCAATTTCCTTAGGAAATTCAAGCAATAAATACAGTTTTGGCGCTCTTTAATGTGACGTGATAGATCGCTGTAGCTTCTGTGTACCCGCCTGTGCGTAATCAAACGAATAGGAAAACATTTGTGATAGTTTTGTTTTTGTTCTGTATCCCCTGCTCTGCTGCCAGACTGGACCGCACTCGCCACCAACTGGACAGGGGTGGGAATTACAGCTACAGTTTACAATAGATCACCCTCAGTGTAATCTGTCAAAATGACGGACGGCCTTCAGATTTTTACGTCGCTGATAAAAAATTTCCGTTAATGACACGATCTCTGATATTGTCACAAATGCGGTCTCTGTGGCTCCCTCTAACCGCCGCCAGCGGGAACCATCTCCGGACTTTTAACTCACTTCATTTCCCACAACCCCGTACCTGGGACTCCCACTTCCTGTTCCGGGTTTTCCGGGTCACTTCCTCTCTGTCGGCCATTTATAGATCGCCATGCTGGCTTGTTCCTTGCGAAGTTTTGTTTAGTCTGACTATCAATCCTGAGCGTCTTTTCCCTTGTTTTTTGCCTTCCTGTTGCCTACCGGACTGTTTATTTCGTGTGTATGAACCTCTGCTGCCTGCCTTTTGACCCTTTGCCTGGACTCTCGTTTACTCTTTTGGATTATCTGCACCACCCCAGTCTGCTGTCGTTTGAACCTTGTCTGTTTTACTCTGCCTTGTTAATAAAGTGTGTCGCAAATGGATCCCACGCCTCCGGATCAGTCAACGACTACGTTACAGATATATATATATATATTTATATATATATATATATAATATTCACTTATGAAAGTGATAAAATGGTATGTTGCAAATGAGTACACCCTTCTGAATGTTACTAAATAAAACAAAACAAAACAAAATATATATATATATATATAAGTGTATTGAAGCACAAATTTTAAAGAAAAGTAATTTCCTGACAATTAAAAGTGTTATATAGCCCACTGAATCATACTCAGACTTAATGCTGGCAACAAAGGAACCACTTTAGAGAAAACTGCCAGGTGACTTAATTCTTAGCATAAAAGAGGACAGTAGTACAAGAGGAACACCAAATCATTGTTTGTAAGTGTGAAAATAGCAGAAGTAGCACCGACATTCAAAAACAATGGACTTGTGACAAGGTTCCTGAAATAATCAGGCCTCCACTTTGAGTTTTCATTTAGTGATGAGTGAATTTTTGCTAGAAAAAGAGCAGGAGAAACACCATGCAAGAGTCTTAGAGCCGGCAAAAGCTATGAAAAGAGTGACACTGTATCTCACAGAGTACGACGCAGCCTGCAAAAGTGACATGCATGGTTGTTTATCCACACTAGAATTACCTACTGTAGCCAAAGCACAATAAACTCATTTAACCTCTTCCAAGGCCCATATTTACAAAATATAGATCTCTGGGAATCCATACTCTGGTCTCAAGAAACCAAGTCAATCATTTCGGATCCAAAAGCATACAAAATGTTGTGGTGTTGCTAGAGGAGAAGTACAGTGAGAAGTGCCTGCTTCCCAGAGTGATGTTCAGTGGTAGTAAAGCTCTTATATAGGGATGCATGAGTGCTGAAGGTGTGAGAGAGTCGTGCTTTATCAATACTGTCATGAATTTACACACAACTGTGTGATGTAATACAAAATCCTAAAACAGAAGATGCTACCCTCTCCTTGTTCCCTGAGTTATTGGCTGTTTTTTCATGACAATGATGATATGCATTCTTCCAAGGTGAAAATCCTTCAGTGGACATGTATTTCACTCAATCTTAACACTCTTGAGCAGCTGTGGGGGATTCTGTAGAGACGAGCTGAGCATCTCCCCATTAAAGACCAGGGCATTTAAGGAGGTCGTCCTCCAGGAGTTACAAAGGACAGATGTGACAGTTTGTCATGAACTTGTATGCTCAGTGCCAAGAAGGGTCAGAGCAGTTTACTTAAATTCGTTCAAAGTGGGTGTACTCACGGAGCGAACACTTGAAGTGCCTCCTCATTTTTTTTTTCTCTTGCTTGGTGCACTTTACATTTCTATTCCTCAGTTGCTACTTAACTCAAACTTGAGAAACTACAAATGCATATGCAGTAAGGTCAGCCACAAAAATAACTCTGTCCACGCCTGTTCTTTGCTCATTTTTTGGGCGCAAACTGTTAGTAAATCTGGTTCTATGTGTAAAAAAGTTAGATGCTCTGTACACTGAGTGTAAATAGTAAATACACCAATGTTAATCAATGTAAATACACCACCTGCAAAGAACCTACTCAAAAAAGACAATCAGTCACAAATTATCAAATTGCAAAGGCTGCAGTTACATTAAAAAAACTAAAGTAAGACATACAAATTAGCCAGACAGCCCTACAATCAAGCATAGCACACTTGGGAATTTTTTTAAATAAAACAAATAAATAAATAAAATAAAGTCTGCATATACAATAAGGCAGTTATACAGTAAGATTAATTTATTATTTATTTTGAAAAACTATTTTGTTTTAGATTTGTCTACATTACAATAGTATTATTACAACAATAATGCATTTCTAATTCTTTATAATAGTAATAATAATAAATAGTAGTAGTAGATTTATTTATTTATTTATTCATTCATTCATTTATTTGTGTGTTTGTTTGTTTATTCATTCATTCATTCATTTAATCATGCCAAATAAATTGTACAGGCACCCCAACAGACCACAGAAAACCTGCAATTAGAGTTTTTTGCCCAAATCGTTCAAAATATCTTTTTTTGTGGCTTTGATATATTACTAAACTCTGTAAATTTCTCTCTTTTCCATGAGTGATTCCATGGAGCATCCGAGTGCAGATAAAGGTCTGTGTAGTCTATCGGAGCATGTCAAGCTGTGAAACTCCACGCTTTGGCGGATGGACAGCTGTCAAGATTACAAGGATGTGTACTGATGGAAAACATGATGAAGAGCAAGATTAACAGAGCAGAACTTCAAAACAAGATGCCGTACATGGAAACCTACAGGCCGAGATGAGACAAGATCTTCATGTAGGTGTTTTGTAACGCGATTTTCATTTCATATCCTGGAAGTTTATCAGTATCAAAATACCTCTGCAGTGATAATGTGCATCATTAGCAGGAATGAGGAGGAGAATCCCTGGATTGACTAAGACAGATCCGTATCTACTCTCTCTGCTGGATTTTAGATCTACATTTTTCAGAAGGCTTGTTGTCACGTCGCTGGCTTCATGGTATGCAGGCATCACTCCCATCTCAAAGAGTGTTATCAACCTCAGCAGTCAACAGGTAAAGATCTGTTTCTCATCTCTGACCGCAGGCTGACACGACCGGGTTTGTTATTGTGACTGACATGATGAGGACTTCACTGTTTTGGCATTTAGTGTTTGTGCAGTGCATCCTAGACTCAAGGATAGCTGTTCTTTCATTCTTTAGTTTGTTAGTATGCTATGTTTTCATGATCACAGCAGAATTATAAAACAGTTCTATGTATGTAGTAAAATACTTTATGACTTCAGTGGGTTGCCATCCTTGGCTTGTCATGAGACAGATCTTATGGAAAAAATTAAATAAAACATTCATATACAAAAAAAAATAATTAATTAAAATAAATAAATAAATAAATTCACCTTCAATTTAAAGTGTTGCAGTTTCTTTGTAATGATTTGTGAAAACTGTATGAAAATAAATCCTACAGTGTATAAAGTTGCTTAAGAAACATCATTTGTTTGTCTCAGCCTGTCAGCACCTGGTTTGTATCAGCAATGTATGCATTTCAGTCATATTTAAGCACATTTTGAGTGGTAGGTAACTGACTTTTTTTTTTTTTTTACCACGAGTGTTTCTATCAACCTGCAGGTTCAACCATAAAAGAGTTTGTTAAGGCCTGTGAAATGTATGTCATTATTCACTACAAAATATTTCCCTCTGCTGCAGATCTCTGCATTGAAGATGCACTTAATATGCTTCACAGCAGTTTTGATGTCAGTAATTTTTGCCAGTTCATCCAGTAGAGCATTTGTGAGGTCAGGCACTATGTTGGATAAGAAGACCTGGCTCGAAGTTTTCATTTAGTTCATCCCAAAGATGCTGGATGGGATTGAGGTCAGAGCTCTGTGTTCTTCCATGCCAAACTAATCCAACCACATTTTTATTGACCTTGATTTGTACACCGGGAAACAGCATAGCATTGTTCAACATGTCTTGGTCCTGAAAAACAGCCCCATACCATTATCTCTCCTCCACCAAACTTTACAGTTGTCAAAATGCAGTCAGGTAGGTAACATTCTCCTGATATCTGCCAAATCCATACTCGCCCGTCAGACTGCCAAACAGAGAAGAGTGATTTGTCACTCCACAGAAAAGGTTTCCACTGCTTCAGAGTCCAGTATTGGCGTGCTTTACTTCATCCAATGCTTGCCATTGTACATGGTGATATGAGGTTTGTGTGCAGCTGCTCGGCCACTGAAACCAATTCAGTGGTGCTCGTGACACACTGTTTTGGGCTGATGTCAGTGGAAGTTTGTAACTATTCAGCTATGGAGTGTTGGTGACTTTCACACACACCATATGCCTCAGTGCATTTGACTTTACGTGGTCCTCCCCTTCATGGAGTTGTCGTTGTTCCTAAAAGCTCCCACTTTCCAATCTTATTACTTACAGATGAATGTGGAATATCTTGCAGGAGTGAAATTTCACAAACTGACAAAGGTGGCGTTCTGTTACAGTATCAAGCTTGAGTTCACTGAGCTCTTCAGAATGACCCATTTTTTCCACAAATGTTGGTTAATGCATGAGTGCATGGCCAGGTGTTTGATTTTGTATACATGTGACAGTTGTAATCTGTTCTAATCAGTTGTTATCTGTTCTAATAAGATCAGACTATTTACAGAGTAGAAGTAAAATAGCCATATGTGTAACGGAGTGAGGGAGAGACGTGAAGCGGGCGGATCCATATGCAAACTTTTATTGTAACGTGACTGAGACATGGTCAGACATAGGCAGGGTCTAACCTTGGCAAACAGGTATATAAGAGCAAGAGTAATCGGTAAACAGGTGAGGGTCGATCAACGGCGAACGTAATCCAAGGGGCTAGGCAAAAGGGATATTCCCATAAGACATACGAGAGATCCAAAGGGCAGGCAGCGAAACAGACAAAATGAGATAACCAGACGAGAATACCAAAACTCAGAGAACTAGAAAGAACACAGGTAACTAGGAAAAGGCTCCGTACGAATGTAAACACAATACAGTACTTGGCCATATGCAAAAGGAAGTCCAAGGCTTATATAGAGTCTCTGATTGGATGCAGGTGATCAGCGCAATGGATGATGGGGAACGTAGTCCGAGGCGTGGTGCAACAGTCTGTGTAATATGAATGTCAATGGAATGAGAGGGCGACATCTGGTGGTGAGCGGACCGAAGGTCACCGGCCAGATTTGTGACAATATGTATATTTTAATGTACATTATAATTTCCTTCCATTGTTATTTTAGCATCATGGAGATACTGTTGTCGTTTGTATTAATATAAGTTGTTTTGTTTTATCATTTACTTTTACATTTTGACATTTAGCAGACACTTTTATCCATAGCGACTTAGAAAATAATTATCATCTTTATTATAATTATTTTAAACATGTCTATATATATTTTTTTTATACACTTTTAGTTATTTTAGCACATTAAGTAAAATAACCGTCAACCATCACCGCAAGGAACGATAGAGCCGAAGATCGCCACGGGGCAACCACACCCGCCACGAGGAAGAAAGCCGTGGCCACTGAAATCGTGGAGAGGAGCTCCACCCACTGTAACATGGCTGAAGGTGAGCTGTTAATGGATCTGGGTGAATGGAAAGTGGAGGAGGATCTTACAGACAGGGATGCTGATCTGCCCCCTCTCCTCGCTCCCTCTTCGGAACCCTCTGTCACCCCTGTTCCCACGTCCAGCCCAGAGTGGGCTGCAGTTCCCACATTCTGCCCAGAGAGGGTTCTGGTTTCCACGTCCAGCCTAGAAGGGGGTTCCCGTTCCTGAGTTAAGCCCAGAGAAGGCACTTGTTTTCAAGTTTAACCTAAAGAGAGACTGTTCCTAAGGGCATCCCTGAGAGCCTGGAGGCTCACAAATGGCCGCCCTCCAGCCTCAGAGTCCAGGACTCCGCTTCAGCCCGTCGACCCAGTGGCTCCACCATGGCTTCTAGCTCCGTCCTCTCCGCCGTGGCCCAGCAGTCCACTGGCTCCACTGGGCTCCCTCGTCCCTCCGCCTCTGCCTTGGTCTGTTGTCGACCATTCTGCACCTTGGGACTCCACTCTTCTGGCTTCGCCTCGTCCCTCCGGCTCCACCTTGGTCCTCTGTCACTCCGACTCCACGTGACCTCTCAGCTCCGCCTTGGTCTGTCCTCGACCATCCTGTGCCTTGGGTCTCCACTCCTCCGGCTTTGCCTCGTCCCTCCGGCTCCACCTTGGTCCTCTGTCACTCCGGCTCCACGTGACCTCTCAGCTCCGCCTTGGTCTGTCGTCGACCATCCTGCGCCTTGGGTCTCCACTCCTCCGGCTTCGCCTCTTCCCTCGGCTCCATCAGGCTGATGAGAGCCGATGAGCCAGGGTGACAAGGAGATTCCGGAAGGCCGAGGTGGAGCCGATGGGGCCCTCCGGATCCTCCTCGTCACCCTGGCTCATCAGCTCTCCGTCTCCGCCTCGGCTCTGCCGCCGCCATCGGTCGACCCCCTGGAGTTGTCAGCCCTTCCTCCTCCATGGCTCCTCCCTCCGTCGGCTCTACCGTGGGTCGCCATCAAGGCTGTATCCTGGGTCTATTCGCTATTTCTACTAACATTCACGATTTCACTATTCATCGTCACATTTTTAGACAACTGCAGGCGAACAGATATTGCTGTTAGCCGGTCAGCCAGAGACCTACAAGCTGCGTGTAGAAATCACAACACACACAACAAAATATGTATTTTGCATGCTACAGAGTACATGAGAGCAACCATTTTTAAAGGATTACTTCACTTTCAGAATACAAATGTCCTGATAATTTACTCACCCCCATGTCATCCAAGATATTCATGTCTTTCTTTCTTCAGTTGCAAAGAAATTAAGTTTTTTTCAGGAAAACATTCCAGGATTTTTCTCTATATAGTGGACTTCAGTGGTGCTCAATGGATTGAAGATTTAAAATGCAGTTTCAGTGCAGCTTCAAAGGGCTCTAAACTATCCCAGCCAAGGAATAGGGGTCTTATCTAGCGAAATGATTGGTCATTTTCTTAAAAAAAAAAACATGTATATATTTATACACTTTTTAACCACAAATACTCGTCTTGTCTAGCTCTGCGATGCGCATGCGTACTTTGTGCACTCCAGTTCAAGATTGTTAGGGTATGTCGAAAAACTATTTCATTTTCTCCTCCAACTTCAAAATTGTCCTATATCAGCCTTTTTTGTAAAAGTCCTGGGTCTGCACAGACAAGTGGGTGGGCAAATTGCTAATATTTCACGTTGACTTCAACTTGAAACAGCTCAAGATTCATTTTATAAACCACTCGTTTACATGACTCGGAAACGACTCTTTATACAATAGACAATAACTTTATTCAAGGAGCACATTCAGATGTACAACTTTGCAGGATGTTTTCATTCACTAGAGCAGTGGTACACACTGCATGAAAGGTAATTTCCAAAAATCCATAATAGGGGCAGTTTCAGTTAAATACTAATAGCCCTATTTGTACCTCTTAAATCTTTAAGTATGTGTTCAGTAAAAGCGTGTGATGATGTGGAAGGTCAGACGAGTGGAGTGATTCAGATGTGCAGCAGAGACACTCCAAACACCTGCAGCCTCTCCAGCACCGTGCTCATGTACTGCTCATGACTGGCCAAGAGTTTGTGTGCTTGTGAATGTGTATGTGAAAATAAAAGCCTCCAGACAGCATAAGAAGTTAAGTATAAAAAGGTGTTTAATATTGCGCAGCTCTGCATTCTTCCCGACATCATTACTAAACACACTCTAAGGCCCTGTTTACACTTTATAATAACATCCATCTCTCTGATCTGATGACAAGTGCTTGACTGAGACTGAGATTTCTCCTTACACCATTTCTCAAATCTGTCCTGACTACTTTTGACTGGATGACGTCAAATGAAGGGTCTCCAATTTCATGAGTACTTCCATAAGCCATTATGTCAGTGCATTGCTGCAGGTTGACAAAAAAGAAAAAAGGCAGCAAACTTTTGATTTTAAATATATTACCATAAACCCGACATTTCGAACAGAAGATCAGTAAAGAGTATACAAATGAATGAAATGATTTTAGAATTAAAAACACTCTCAACTATACTATACCTTCATGATATATTTATATATTTATACCCACCAAGAAAAAAAAAAATAGTTCAGGTTATTCTGGTGCAAATGTCCAATCAATCAATTAATCAATCAAAGACGTTGTAGTTCACCCAAAAATTCACCCTCATGTCAGTCATCAAACCCTTATGGCTTTCTTTTCTCTCTATGACACCACATGACATTTTTAGAGTCATTAAACAGAAAGTTTCCTACGAGGTATAAAGTTCTCTCAAAACCGTATGAACACAACATGAATACAATGAGTATTTTTCAACTCAAATTAGCAAATTAGCAAACTAGAAGATTTTTCCTATTTCTTTATTGTTGGCACTTGTTAAGTCTTGAAACATGTGTTTCCAACCAGAATATGGCTTTGAGTGATCCGATCACAGAAAGTTTTGGACCCTACTGACTCCTGGATATAGTGCTGAGCACTTCAAAATGTCAGTGGCAGGTGTAAACGTGGCCTGCGTCCTCACACACGGGCAGCAGAACCACTGTTCTTCTTCACTTACCGGGTCGATCGGTCCAGTGCTGGTGACTAAAGCACAGGAATGTTTATCACACCATCTGTCTAGAAACCGGCTCACTTATTCCTCACATTTACGCTGAGGTCCAGAGAAACACGGAGCAGGAATGCAGACTGGATCCACTCGGCCTCTTCATCTCGCTGTTCGGAGTGAATCATGAATGTTTGATGAAACTCACACAGAGCCAATGTAAGCAGAACCGTGATGAGAAACACCAAACGCTGTCAAACAGTTGAGATGTGCAGTCAAAACTGCAGCTGTGGGTAACGTTTTAGCGCTGGCTTTCTCTGGAAGGGCTGTTTGTCTTTTTTTCCCCACGAGCCCTCTCACGTAACACCCCCACCCGCCCGACTCAGCGCTTGTAAGAGTTGCATTACCTGCGCCCTAATGCACTCCAGACAGCCGCACTTCCTAATGACTCGCTTCGCTCCGAGCCTTTCCGGGCAAGACCGCGGCCACAAGCCACCTCACACATGGTAACCAGACACACGCAGGCACCTGATAAGAGCGCTCGGGTTCAGATCAGAGGTTTTAGCCCGACGGCGCAAACTCACAGCGGTCTAAAGCATCCAGAAACTCCCGCGGTAAATCAGAACGGGTGATAATCCTGAGAGAGCCGGTGCCCCTCGCCAGTGTCTGGTCTTCATTAGGCCACATTTCTCTCCACCCTTCGTCTTATTCTGCTCAGCATTATGGAGAAGAGAAAAACAGCACAATGACCTTCAAATAAACCTACAGGCAAAAACAAAGAGACATGTCAGGAATCTCTCTCATTAGGAGAGAGCTGAACCAATCGTATCCTGCTAGTCTGTAGTAGTTTACTCACACTGTTCCGAACCTGCACGATCTCTTCCATACAACTAGTGATCACATATGTCGAGCTCTAAAAGGGACAGAAATGAACTTATGTGCTTTATCTTCAGTTGGATCCTCAAACAAAGCTCTTGCATGTAAAACACCCTTACACCCTGTTACACCCTTGTGTAAAAGAAGTACACTTTCGCAAATTAAAAATAAATAAATAAATAATAATTGCATGCTATATATGCATCAACGGTTTGCCATGCATTAAAGGATTTTAAATGCATGACGCGGGGCAAAGAACCACCCGCAATATTTGATCGTTAACTTTTGCTTTCTGCCCGCTTCAAATCAGACGCAGAGATAAATAGTGCAGTAAGATCACATTTTTTAGAATGATTTATAGCATTTATTTCAAATAATTATCGCTCGAGGGAGAGAGATGACAGTTGTGTGTGCCTACCTGTATGCTGCGTCTGCTCGTCTCTCTTTACAAACAATAATTTTAAAAACGGTGATTTTACCACCTCGTTGCTGAGCAATATAATATAGCGATTTAGTATCTAGGCTATTTTATTAATGTAAATTGCGGGGAAGCATTGACAACAAGTTTATGTATGTGTGCAGCGCAGTGCTCCGTGTTTGTGTGCATCAATTAAAGCAGTGCATTAATATAGAACGGTGATTAAACTGACTTGGAACTACCTGTGCATTAAACGGTTTTACTGCATACCTGCCAGTCAATTAGAATCCAGAATAATTATAATTACATGACAATGTTTTATAGTTTAAATTCATATAAAATTTAATCAACCAATAAGTCTTTATATATATATTTATGTTTAATTGTACATTATTATGAAGTGCGCTTAAAAGTTTAGAAGTGCACTTACGTGTATTAAGAAGCGTACTCATGAAAGTGTCCCTCTAAGTACACTAAGGTGGACTTTTATTTTGTTAAATTTATATTATCTGCAAGTACAGTTTTTTAAAAATATACTCTTAAAATTTGAAGTACATTGGAATAACATGTCTGTGGCAACATTTATGCAAAATGATACCAAGTCGCTTCTTCCACTTTTTGCGAAATTACCAGTGAGTGACGCTTAAAGCGTGTTCAGTTTTATTTGAAACAGATGAACGTAAATATGGCAACATTTTATTCTGTTGGTTGTTGTACGTATCACAGCAGGTGATAAAAAGTTGGTTTATTGCATCTGAAAATAACGTAGCACCTACCTCGAGCACTTTACATCAGTGCAGTGCTGTACCAGGTGCGCTACTGAGCAAGTTTACTATGTCAGAAAATCCAAACATATGGAGCTGTCTATGTTATGCAAACATGTATCATCCGCTGTTGTAAAAGTATTTTGAGGAGATAATAGTATTGTACAAAGAACTACATGCAAATAAGCTTTTATTAACTGATAATTTGCCCCTGTAAACCAAATGTTTTGTGAAAAGGAATAAAAGTAGTTGGCATTTTACTGTCATCAGTGTTCATTTTAGCTGGAAACTATAGTGGTATTTTTTGGAGTTTTGCAAATGTAGGTAGAGGCAAGTTTTTCCAACAAGCCGGCGTTAGGTTCCTTTGATGGGCATTCTTAGACAAATCTCTGTATAGTACTCCTTTTGAAGCAAACTGAAAGTATGAGCATACATGCACTGCATTATACAATTTAGAATGTAATAGCATGACAAATTGATCTTTAAGTTGCTTTTCATTCACTAGCATCAGCACTGGCTCTCACATCAATCTCTATGGAGCGAAGTGTTAGTGATGTGCAGTGATGGGAATAAAGGCGTTATAAATAAACGGCGTTACTAACGGCGTTATTTTTTCAGTAACGAATTACTGTTTCCTACATTACAACGCCGTTACCATTACTGCCAATAAAATACTGCGTTACTATCATTTATTATAATATTATTATAATTTTATTTTTCAGTTCATCTGAATGGATG
>JAHKKF010489685.1:0-23620 GCA_019740295.1 Labeo calbasu | reverse complement strand
GTGCAGTTTTATCACACAGCACAATGCCACAGATGTCGCAAGTTTTGAGGGAGCGTGCAGTTGGCATGCTGACTGCAGGAATGTCCACCAGAGCTGTCGCCTGTGAATTGAATGTTCATTTCTCTACCACAAGCCGTTTCCAAAGGCGTTTCAGAGAATTTGGCAGTACATCCAACCGGCCTCACAACCGCAGACCACGTGTAACCACACCAGCCTAGGACCTCCACATCCAGCATCTTCACCTCGAAGTTCGTCTAAGACCAGCCACCCGGACAGCTGCTGCAACAATCGATTTGCATAACCAAAGAATTTCTGCACAAACTATCAAAAACCGTCTCAGGGAAGCTTATCTGCATGCTTGTAATCCTCATCGGGGTCTCGATCTGACTGAATTCGTCGTCGTAACCGACTTGAGTGGGAAAATGCTCACATTCGATGGCGTTTGGCACTTTGGAGATGTGTTCTCTTTACGGATGAATCCCGGTTTTCACTGTACAGGGCAGATGGCAGACAGCGTGTATGGCATCATGTGGGTGAGCGGTTTGCTGATGTCAACAATGTGGATCGAGTGGCCCATGGTGGTGGTGGGGTTATGGTATAGGCAGGCGTATGTTATGGACAACAAACACAGGTGCATTTTATTGGTGGCATTTTGAATGCACAGAGATACCGTGACGAGATCCTGAAGCCCATTGTTGTGCCATTCATCCACGACCATCACCTCATGTTGCAGCATGATAATGCACGACCCCATGTTGCAAGGATCTGTACACAATTCCTGGAAGCTGAAAACATCCTACTTCTTGCATGGCCAGCATACTCACCGGATATGTCACCCATTGAGCATGTATATATACAGTGGTACTAAAGAAAAAAACCCTGCCTGCAACTGTATTATGGAGGTATTATTTTTATTACTATATTTAGTTTATTTTTATTGTTAGGTATATATGTATTTTATTTTATTTTATAAATTTTGCTTTTAGTATAATTTCTTTCAGTTTACATCATTTAACATAGTTTTTTTGAAATTTTGTGGCTTAAAAGGGCAAAAACAGAAAGAGAAAGGGCAATGTCATACACTCCTGAAAGCTTGATAACTTCAACCGTTTTTGTGAAGCAGAACATCACAAATGCTTTAAAAATGCATCTGCTTTCTGCGCTCGTGGAAATGGCACATACATATTCAACCTGACAATCTGTCAACCCCTCTGGATTTCAGCAATGCCCAGCCCAGAGCTGAAGCCAAATGTAATTAACCTTTATGAACAAGCAGAGTCTGTTGAGCAGAATTCGGACAGACGCTAGAAAATTAAAGGTTAAATATGGCCCGGTTGATGAGAGAGCCGCGAGCCTCTTCCAACATTTTCAGTGCTTAACCAATCAGACAAACTTTTGATTGAAGCTTTGATCAGTTTAATAAGTTTAGAGAGTAAAATTAAATGCTCTTTTGATTCCCAATGATGAAAGTAACATTTATGTCGATCTAGGGAGTTATATTGCTGATTTGTCCTCCTGTGGGTTTGTTTATGCAGGGTTTGAGATTTAGGAATTTAATCCATAGCCTTATTGACTTGTGGAAAATGGATAGCCAGACTGATTTGTACTGCATAATGTTTGTGTATTTTGCAGTGTGTCCTTGCCATCATCTCTCTAATAGCATTACTTTACACAGTTCGTCACAGTTAATCAGAAAGAACATGGTTTAATGCAATCCCTGCTGTAAAAATCAGCTTATTTCAGCTTAAGCTGGTCCAGTTGGTTTTGAAAAAAAAAATGTACATATATATATTTATATATTTATTTATTTATTTATTTATTTTTTGAGAGAGATTTTGAAACTAGTTTGGGCTTACCAGTCTGTTTAATCTGTAATTCTGTCTTTCTCTCTCAGTAGGTCTCTGTCCTTCATGCATAGTAAAATCATCTTCCATGTTCTCTTTGTGGCATACAGGAACACGGAGCAGTTGGGAAGGCTTGCTACCCATCCTGCCCTCTCAGATCACCGCTGTAACATCACTCACTGCCCCTGGAGTGACCCTGCTTACTGGAAACTGGAAGAAGCAGAGAGCAACAAGTAAGATAACTCATAATATAATGCAATCTTAAATAGCATTGTCACAATTGCTTTTGCATTGTGTTTGTCAGCATGATTTCATCATAAGTATTTGTATACTACGATTTGGGATAAAAAAATAAAATAAAAATCTAGATGATTCGGCCGTGGTCTTAAAAAAATGTGATGTGGTGCAACCATCATTTTTATTAAATTTAACTCAGTTCCCTAACATGCTTAACATTTTTTAAAATTTTCTCAGTAATTAAAGTGTTTAGAAACAAAGTATTTGCATTTCTTTTGAGTTTTTGTGAACACTGATCTCATATCTTCTTAGCAGACTTATTTTTCTGTAAATTGCATAAAACTGATAAAATGTTTTAAAAATACCATTCACTTAAGCATACTGTAGCAGTGATTCATATTTCAGCCACAAAAATTAGATAATTTATTTTTAATTTAATACAGTCATTACTATTATTGGTCAGAACACATGATGAGTGGTCGCTCCAAATGACACAAAAACCTTATAGCATTAAAAATCAATTTAAAGAAATGTGTGTAAGAAAATTGCAGCACATGGCATTAATTTTTTTAGACCCAGTTATTTCTGAACTTTGCCCAAACTTGGGTGCTCAATTGACCCTTCGCTGGGAGTTTGATTAACAGGCAATCTGACCAATCATATTGTCAAATCCGTCATTTTTGCCAAACAAACAAACCAGACAGGAGAGTAGATTAACGTTGGTGGATTTGAACTTGAAAAATAGTGTGTATTGACATCTATTTACAGTTAAAACAAGATACTTTCTGATGTTCCTATATATTTATTTTGTGCTATAACTTGTAAGAGATGATCGGTTCACATGCTGCTTGAACCGGGGTGCTACAGTGATCTGTCACGACACATGAAAAAGCCACAAAACACTATTTGTTGTTTGAATTTCTTTAAAAAGTTAGACTTTGTTTAATACCGAAAGTAACCTGCTCTGTCTTGTATGTCGGCACATTGTCAGTGTCTTCTTTGCTTCGCAATGTATTTTCCAGTGCATGAGAACATGACGTGTGGCATAAGAGTGCCATGGTTTGTCGGACGCAGCAACAGTAACTAAAGGAGGTGGGTCTTTGCGAAAGGCCAATTTAGAGTAGTGGGAGGTTGCTGGCTCAGGTTCTGAGATGATATCATGAACATCTTTCTTACAGTAGAAAATTACATCTGGAGTTTGTGCGTGACTGCAAGGTCAGAATAAACATGCTGCCTATGGCAAGCATTTATTTTACTTTGCTTGGCAGTGCAATCTGGTAAAATAGATTAAAATAGATATCAATAAATATATATTAAATTACAAATGACCTAAACTGCATAAAAATCTATTCCAAATGATAATAAGTTAAAGTATTGTATGTATATAAACCATCAACTGAATACAAAACCACAAAAACAGCCAACCTGGGACATATATTTATAATGGAAAACACTCTGCATTGGTCGCACCATATGATATTTCAAATTCAGTCAAACTTTACAAGCACAGAATTGACCACCTGAACAAAACAAGCTAGCTTCCCACAAAAGGTCTCTATGAAATTTATAATAAAAATAAATAATCGTAAAAACAACTTAATATTCGTTGTTGTTTTTTTTTCATTTGAGGTCATACCTCATGATATCCAAATGTGGTAACTACATGCCAGCCGTTAAAAAGGTTTTTTTTCTTCCAAATTTGAAAGAGAGTTACAAATCCGCTTGATGATTCTATGGGCCCTTGGCAAATTGGTAAATGAGGCAATGTCCATTTCAATATAAAAGTCCCAAAATGGTAGATTTTTGATGGTCGCACCACATGATATTTCAAAGTTAGTTTAAATGTTATGATAGAAATATAAATACAAATGCTTTGCAATTTTATACAGGATTTCAGAACACTTTGGAGATCATGCCAAATACTGCAGAAAATCTGAATAAATTTAGGGTAATTTCAAAGATGTTTCCAAAAGAGCAGTTATGGTCAGACAATCACACCACATGATGTTTTGACACTTTGAATAACAATGTGTGTATATATATATGTGTGTGTGTGTGTTTATTTATATATGCCATATATAAAGAAGTACCTCTCCCATATAACAGTTTCAACTGTTTTCAACACTAATAATAATAGAAGTGTTTCTTGTGCAGCAAACCAGCTTACTAGAATGATTCTGAAAGGATCATGTAACACTGGAGGCTGGAGTAATGATTCTGAAAATTCTGCTTTGCATCACAGGAATAAATTAGATTTTAAAATATAAAAAATAGAAAACAGTTATTTAAAATTGTAATACTATTTTACAATATTTTACTGTATTTTACCAATGCATAGAAACTAGATCATAACGTCAGAGCAGCAAATGTTAAACATTATTCTACCTCTATTTATGATAGACAGAGCCAGAATGTTTAGAATAAAAATAACCTGCTTTGAAATCCTTTTCTTTTTTCTTGAAAGCATCATTTTATTCCACCCCAGGTCAATTTTATTTAATAGAGATATTATTGTGCCATCTCTGAAGTGAGGAATTTTCTTCTAAATTGCATCAGTTTTTTTGTGATTTGTTTGACATGTTTATTGCAAAAGTACCAACCCTGCCGGCACTTCTAAAGAAGACTTTAATTAAAGGACATCTGCTATATAGCCTTTCACATTTATTACTGATAAGGTAGAAAAAAGGATGAAAAGTAAGTATTCTTCACTTGCTTTTGCTGTCATCTTAAAATTCATTGCATTTCATACAAGAGAGATCTGAGTCTGCACACTCTAGTTAACAAAACTGACCATCATTTTCTTTCCTTCTACACTATGGTGTAGTTCTGTATTTCCTGTGTGTGACACATATTTTGGACAGCAGCCTTGTGTTTATCGCAGCATTAACAGCTTGTGATTCAACTAGTCGCCACACAGATATTCTTCTTCATTGTCTTTGTCTACGTAAGACCTCAGAGTGGAAGCGTGCCACAGAAGTGTCTTCGCAGACAGAAACAGATGAATGGTTTGCGTAGGCGTGGATGAGAGGTTTCCCATCAATGCTTCCAGCACTGTGATGATGACTGATATAAATCAAACAGAATCTTCATTCTGCCTTTATTGCAAAGCAGTTGCTTGTTGTAA
Source organism: Labeo calbasu (assembly GCA_019740295.1). Taxonomy (NCBI): domain Eukaryota; kingdom Metazoa; phylum Chordata; class Actinopteri; order Cypriniformes; family Cyprinidae; genus Labeo; species Labeo calbasu. The sequence goes on along the minus strand of JAHKKF010489685.1, from coordinate 18,415 downwards.
TGCAAAGAGTTGCTATGGGGCCAGAACAGTTTCATCCAACTTTAATCAGAATTTGTCAGTGCTAGTTGTTTTATAAGTAATCCATTACTAGCTGTTCCCCTCATGCCCCCTTTAACTGTATACATACATTACTGTTCAAAACTTTTAAAGGAACTATAGATCAAGTTTGATGAGAAACTTTGATACTGGCTTGTCTGAAAGTTTAAAATAACCTTTAAAAGCTTGAAGTTTGCAGGTTATACTCTGAGAAGTCTGAAGAAGTCAGACCAATAAAAGCTCAGACTATATTAGACTACTTTAGACCCCATTAGACCTCATCAGACTGCTAAAGCACAAAAACCATTAGATCTTTACAAGACCTGCTAGGAGTTTCCTTTTCCTTTTGTTTTTTTGTTAAAATGATTTTGCTAAAAACATATCGAGCATATCGTTGGCTCTGGTATGTTTAAGCAGATTGTTTACATATGAAGATTCTGGTTCCAATAAATGCCTTTTCATTTTTTTTTTTAATTGTGTTCCTGCCAAAATTAGTATTGTATCTATTCGGTATTAAAAAGTTAATTTTTAATTGTATGCAAAATGCGATATCCGCCGTGCCATTCTGTCATGTTTTACTACAAATAAAACAAACAAAAAACATGCTTACTATAGTTAAACCGTGTTAACCACAAATTAACAATGGTTTTGCTGCACTAACCATATCTTAAGCATGGTATTTGTAGTAAAATTGTGGTTTTGCAAAGTTGTCAGTAGTCCAAAAAAACATGGTTACTACACTTTTACTATAATAAAATCATGGTTAGTACTGGCATGTTTTAGCACATGGCTTACATGTTTTAGCAAGTTGCTAGCCTGTTGTGTCATGTTGAAACATGCTAACATTCTAGCATTTAACATTTGCTAGCATAGCATGTTTTGTCGTGTTGTTAACATATTTCAGCATGTTTAAGAAATGGGAAAACTAGCTTGTTTGAAAAAGTAACTAAAAAAGAAAATAAAGTATTTTCTTGTAAATTTAAATGTAATGCATTACTAGTTACTTGAACAAAGTAATCTGATTATGTACTTTCCATACAATGAATGTAGAATCTACACTGCCAAGAGCTTAAAAAGTAAGAAGGAAGTCAAAAAAACTGGTGCAGTATATTCAAGTCTTTTGAAGACATTTGGCTGCTTTGTGTGGAAAAGACTGAAATTTAAGCATTCATTCTCTCTCTCAAACCTCATTTGCAATTGAATTTTTCAAACGTACATATATTTTATAAGTTAACCACTTGTATTTCCTGTCGGAATGAATTGTTTGCATGCCTTGTCTTTAACTTTACAATACATGTAGAATCAAGACAACCTTTAGCAAACCCCATTCACACCTCTGAGCAAGAGCTTTTCTCCCCGACGTTTCTTTGTTGTTTTATCCAAAGCTGCTGAATTCAGTATGCAGCCCATTTGAGTTTAATTTCATGCAGGACAAAAGATCAAGCAGTGCATTTGATTTCCACTCCACCTTACGCTTGCCACATCTAATTTCATACCTTTCCATGGAGATAAAGTGAAAATTATTTTTGCCTAGACTGAGTTTGAGTGTGCTCAAACTATTTAACGTGACTGACGGCGTATTGTATAATGGTTTCTACCATTACCGACAGTCTCAGTGTGTTGTTTTTTTATTGATTTCCCTGCCAGCTGTTAGGTGGTTGTTATGTGAAGGTTTTACTCTTATCAACTGATGTTCAGAATGTGTTGCAATGTCTTTTGATAACTTTTTGATGTTGCTTGTAATGTGATTTTTTTTGTAATACACTATTGATTTTCTGAATGTTCTGTCAATATTCATAAAGAGCAAATAACATTTCATTGTTTGTACTCCGTGTAATACACTGTGTTTCTGTGAAAAAAAAAATGGTGTAGAAACTATTTTCACTCAGAAATAGCTAGTAAATTTCACAATTAATTAAAAATGAAATGTTGAAGCAGAAACAGTATTTGTTTTTTTATTGTACTATTCAGAAGCTTGAGGTCAGTTTGATTTTCAATGTTTTTTGTTCTTTTTAACTGTTTTTTTTTTTTTTTAAGTTAAAACAACTGTTTTATATATATTTTAAAATATAATTTATTACAGTGATTTCAAAGCTTAATTTTTAGTCTTCGTTCTGCTATAAAATTTCTAAAATCTAATATTTCTAAAAATACAAAGCAAAAGCATTTTCACTAGTGGTCTCAGAAAGCTGATGAACAGCAGTCAAGCAGTGAAGAATACTGTCATTTACACATATCAGCATACTTATAAATGAACACATATATTCATATATGCAAATGAAGACACCCCTCTTTCCTTGATGATTGCTCAGCTTAAAATAGAAGACAAGATGAAATAGTTCTCAGTGTAAACTGATTTGCAGTGTTTTCATTATGGGAATTCATTGATTAATTTGGATGCCATAACCATTTAATTAGTACATCAAGTGAACATGGGAATTGTCTATTTGTGTATTTGTTGTTGAACTATATTTACTATTGAGGAGGCGCTGATTCCTTGAAGAAACTGTGGAATTTGGCATCGGGGGGATATTGAGCATTTATCTCTGTCCTCAGATAAGATTTTGGAACTGAAGAAGCCATCCTGCACAGATGCCTTAGTGCTCCGCCGTGATCCAAACCCAGAGGCTAAAGCTGAGGTTTGTAATCCTTATTTCTCTCATTAGCTGCATTTGAATCCTAAAACCATTTTATAGGCAACATAAGCATAATTGCCATTGCCATACAGTTCATTCGTTGCCAGACTTAAGTCCTCATGAAAATTGTTTTGGATTGTCTTAGAGGCAGAAAGAATATCGAACTGATTGTGGAAAAGGTCAGACTGCGGGCACAATCAGATTTGGAGTCCAATTAAGATTGAGTTAATAATCGCTTTTGTTGAAGTGCGCTGTACCACGGTGTCCCGATAGGTGACGGCTTTTAAAATCTTCTCAACCAGATTAATTAGCGAAATTCCCCCAGAACGGCAATTCATTTGACCGTAAAGAGTATGCGAGCCTGCTGGCCGACCTTATACAGAGAATCAGTAATCTGCATCATTCGGTCATGCAGGCACTGGGTAATTGCTTGTTTTCTGAGTGTGTGTTCAAGGCTGAACACATCTACATCATTTATCAGGTTGATAATCAACACTATATTTTATTATTAGCCTTGTAACCCATGTTTGGGGTGAGATAATTGAGGTTCGCTTTGCCTGCATGATTACGGAGTAGAAGAAAAACACATGCGCTGTTTTAAATCCTCGCTGTCTGCTGCCAAACTGAATTGATTTCTAAAGTGATTTGGAACAATCTGCATATATTACTAAGATGCAAATATGATAATATAGGAAACATAAAAATAAATACATTACACAAGTATTGACTAAAATAACCGATTTTTGATTATTAGAGTTGTTTTTACAGATACTTTTCCTTACTGAATCAGTATTGAATCTTGAATTTCGAGACTGCCCATGTACACTTGTAAAATTGTGGATTACATAAAATTACTGGGATTTTTTTTTCTGATTTCATTGAATGATTTTTTTTTTTTTTTTCATTTGTGCTTTTTTCATTAAATAGTTCTATTGTTATTATTTTTTAGCATTATTTTTAAAGTATTTATTTTTTTTATTCATGGTTTTATTTTTTTTTAGATTTTTTATTTTTTAATTTAAGTTTTAGTAATTTTGCTCTTTTGTTATTTTGTACTCATTTTTTTGGTATTTTTCTATGAAATATTTCAGTTAATTTTAGTACTGCAATTTAATACAATATTTCAGTTTAAGTCATTTTAGTACTTTGTCTTATAATATTTAAATTAGTTGCCAAGCCAACATTTCTAATATTTTTTTTAAAAAGTTTTTTTTTTAATATTATTTTATTGTATTATTTTATTTTCAATGTCAACAAGTCAGTGTCAACAAATTTAAAACGTACTATTTTTTACTTTCTTACTGTACATTGAACATTTTTCGTCATTGCTAAGATGAAAATATGATAATATAAGAAGTATGAAAATACATCACACAAGTATTGACTAAAATAATCGATTTTTGATTATTAGAGTTATTTTTACTGATACTTTTCATTATTGAATAAGCTGAATTTTGGAATTGCCCATGTACTCTTGTAAAATTATGGATTACTTAAAATTACTGGATTAGGCATTAATTATGTTTTTTTTTTTTTTTCATAAAAGTAATTTGAATTTGATTTTTTTGTCATGTGTGTGTTTTTCATTAAATTGTTCTATTGTCAGTATTTTTTACCATTTTTTATAAAGTTTTTTTTTTTTAATTTATGAATATTTTTAATTCTTTAGATTTTTAGTTTTTAATTTTAATTTAAGTTTTAGTAATTTTGTTCTTTTGTTTTTTTTATTAATTTTTTAGTATATTTCTGTGTAATATTTCAGTTCATTTTAGTACTGCAATTTAATACAATATTTCAGTTTTTGTAATTTTAGTACTTCATCTTATATTATTTAAATTAATTGTCAAGCCAACATTTCTAATAATTTTTAAGGTTTCATCTTATATTTATTTATGTATTTATTTATTTTTAATTGTAATTAATTTTATTTTCAGTGTCAGTTTCAGTGTCAACAAGTCATTGTCAACCTACTAAAATGTACCCTTTTTTTCTTTCTTACTGTACATTAATGAACATTTTTGGTCATGATTTAATAATAATAATAACAACATTTTTTTCTTTTTCTTAAACATCGCATTATACACTAAAATAAATTGTGAATGCTGTTTGATGCTCTCTGACTGTTGTACCTGAATTCTGAAATATGCCCTAATGTCAAGTTAACATTTCCTTTCTCTGTGTATTTGTGTCCAGGATGAGCCTTTTAAAGTCAGTATGGACGAGGACAGCGCACTCAAAGACAAGAGGCCAGTTGCATCCACACCTATACCTGGATCCCCATGGTAACTACCCGTTTTTTCTGCGCAAACACGATTGTACGGTTCGCCATCTATCTAAAGCATCTTTATTGCTAATAAATGATTCTCTGCATGCAAGATAATGACCGATCGATTGTGTTCTCGCAATTGTCAGTGTCAACCCACTCTTTCAAATGCCACTGTTGTAAGTGCGCTGTTTTCTGCTGTGTTTAGGAATGCTTTAATAACCAGTTTGTTCTTATGTAGTGACATAAAGATGTTTGTTTTATCTCCTCTCATTCTGTCATAAATGTCAACGGCTTTAGCACCATTTAAATGATGCATGCTGCTTTATAACTGTTTGATGACAGTAATACATGCTTGAATAAAATACAGCAGTGCACATGGCAAACCTCCAGCGCTAAACAGATGCACTGACACCCAATCGAAAGCCTGCATTAGGACGACGTGTTATGCAAGACTTCCATTTTTCCCTGCCAAAGCAGTGTGGGCTTTCCTTCACTGCAAACAAACACACACACACACACACACACACACTTCTGAAGCCCAGCAGGCGTCATGGCTTATCGCCTTCAGCTTTTGTTGACTCACACAAACTGGCATCACTGTTAAATGCATTTAACATGTGGTTGATGACACCAGAATTGGAGCTGCTGTGTGATTATCCAGATATGGATGTTGGTTAGATTCCTGTGTTAAATAAAAAAACATTTTTGGAGTGTAAATCCAAAGGAAAGAACAAATGAGACCTCTTTAGTGTCTCAAATGTGTCAAAAATGAGGTTGAATGGAGAGCAAATTGTGATTATTGCTTATGTTCTACAGTAACTTATCAGATGTTTCTTTTATCTATAATTCAGGAAGAGACTTCAGTAATGTCTCAAACTATATCAGGACACATCATTTGATTTAAACATTCTAATTTAATAAAACTCTGATACATTTGGACAGTTCATTTATGAATGAGTTCATAAGAGTCATTTGCTTGTGATTTGGACTTCGCTGGTTATGCTCTGTGTTTTTTATTCACTAAAAAGTACAGGTTCAAAAGAGTACGCTGCTTGTGAATCAGACTACACCAGTTGTGCTGTATGTTTTTGATTCATTTAAAAAAGTACGAGTTCATAAGAGTCATTTGCTTACAAATTGGACTATGCGATTGTGCTGTATGTTTTTGATTCACTCAAAAATGTTCATTAGTTGCTTGTGAATCAGACTACACCAGCTGTGCTGTATGTTTTTGATTCAAAAGTATCAGTTCATAAGAGTAATTTGCTTCTGAATTGGACTACGCTGGTTGTGCTGAATGTTTCTGATTCACTTAAAAGTACGGGCTCATAAGAGTCAACTGCTTGTGAATCAGACTATACTGGTTGTGCAGTATGTGTTTGATTCACTTAAAGGTAGAGGTTTATAAGAGTCAGTTGCTTGTGAATCAGACTACATCAGCTGTGCTTTATGTTTTTGATTCATTTAAAAAGTATGAGTTCATAAGAGTCATTTGCTTACAAATTGGACCATGCTGGTTGTGCTGTATGTTTTTGATTCACTTAAAAGTATGGGTTCATAAGAGTCAATTGCTTGCGAATCTGACTATACTGGTTGTACTGTATGTTTTTGATACACTTAAAAAGTACAAGGTTCATAAGAGTCGTTTGCTTGTGAATTGGACTACGCTGGTTGTGCTGCATGTTTTTGATTCACTTAAAAGTACAGGTTTATGAGAGTCAGTTGCTTGTAAATGAAACTACACCAGCTGTGCTGTATGTTTTTGATTCACTTAAAAGTACGAGTTTATAAGAGTCAATTGCTTGTCAATCAGACTACACAAGTTGTACTGCATATTATTGATTCATTTTAAAGCAAAGAGTTCATAAGAGTCATTTGCATGCGAATTGGACTATGCCGGTTGTGCTGTGTGTTTTTGATTCATTTAAAAAGAACAAGTTTATAAGAGTCATTGCTTGTGAACTGGACTACACCGGTTGTGCTGATGTCAATTGTGTCATTTGTCTTTATGTTTTGTTTTGTTTTGTTGTAGGATAAACTATGAGATAAATTTAAAGGTAAATATTAGCACAAAGTCACAGTGTTTTTTATTTTTTTGGGTAGTTCAGACGTAAGAATTGCTTATAGTTGTTTTGCATAGTAAACCAGGATAGAAGAAAGGCAGAAGAAAGTATTTTACCATGGTAAAATACTAAGATATACTACTTTGCTTCTCCTAAACCAAAAAAGAACAACCTCTGAGCAATAAAACGGTCCTTTGGGTAGAGCTCTTGCTTCTAAAATTAATTTTGTGGTTATTGTTTTATAGGTAGGTTGCATGGAAATGAATTTAAAAGACAAGAATTTCTGCAATATTAATGGAAAGACAAATGAAGCATGTGTCTAGTGCCAACCATATGTTTGCACTATGAATAACTGTATACGAGCAGAACGGATGCTCTGTTTCAAAGATTTTTAATGTCATTGGGTCAGTTTTATGGTACAGGAAGGCACTGCCGATCTCCCTGATGCGATGGGGTTGCAAAATGAAATGTCAGGATTGGTTTGTCATGGTTGGCATGAGGTTGTATCAAATTACCTCACAGGCTACTGCAGAATCCATGAATACTTTATCCGACATGCCCTGAATGAAGCCTGAAATGGGTCTTAAATTATCACTGTAAGGTAGGAATATCTAGTGCGAAGCGTCTGAAAAATTGACCGATTTTGGATTTATGACATAAAACTTAAATGTATCTTAAATAGATAAATGTGGATTTATCTATTTAAGAATCTTGTGAAACTACAAAAGGATGATTACAAACAAAAAAAGAGCTGGTGAAGACAAAAATACATCAGAATCTGAATCAAACGGTCAAATTCAGCCCATCTGGTCTTAGTCATTCTCAGCTGTCTTTTGTGACCCAGAAACTGAGGTCCTGCTACGATTGTTTTTCATCATCAGGATTTCTTAGTCACGTTGTGAGAATACCACACACAGTCTGTTGGGCTCCTGCATGTATAAAGGCATGACAGCATCTTTCTCTTTTATGTAGGTGTGTGGTGTGGACAGGCGATGACAGGGTGTTTTTCTTCAATCCCACCATGCATTTGTCAGTATGGGAGAAACCAGTGGATCTAAAAGACCGTGGAGACCTCAATCGAATCATCGAGGACCCGCCACACAAACGCAAGAAAGACTCTTTAGGTGAGACTCAATGATTTTGTCCAGAAATAATAGACCATTCAGGCATATTTAACAAATATACAATGATATGGGACAATTTTAGTTACCATTTAGGATGCGTAGTGTACTAATTGGTATGCAGGCAATGTGTTTCCTGACCCATTTAATGGCAAATTTATTTATAAATGAAATCCAGATGGCACAAACAAAGTCTTTACAGAACTGAATTTAATTAACATCAAAAGTTCAGCAAGTCTGAAATATAATTGAAACATCGTCATATTTAGAAATCACACAGACAAAAACTGTTATGGAAGATTTACTAAATGTGTTAACTGTGTGATGCCGTTAAACATATTTTATGTAATTTCTAAATCAGTCTCATCTAAAACAAATCAACTGTGATTAAATGCATATTCCATAAACCTGTTATAAAATAGAAGAGTTTCAAATGCTTTCAGTATAATGATATTGTTTGTTTTGGTGCATTTCCAAGTGTATGAAAAAGTACTAGTGAATGAATCAAAACTGTACTTATATATGCATTTACTGCCATTTAAAAGTTAGGTATTTTATTTTATTTTATTTTATTTTATTTTATTTTATTTTATTTTATTTTATTTTATTTTATTTTGTTTTATTTATTTTATTTCATTTTATGTTTTTGAAAGAAGTCTGTACTGCTTACCAAGGCTGAATATATTTGATCAAAAATGCTGTAAAATATTGTGAATATTATAATATTGTCAAATATTTTTAGAATTTTAAATAACGCAAAATATAAAATATATGCAAATGTTAATATAAACAGGAATATATTAGGGCTGTCAAACAATTAATTGCAATTAATCGCATACAAAATAAAAGTTTGAGCTTACCTAATATATGTGTGTGTGCTGTGTGTAATTATTATGTATATATATAAATACACACAAATTAATGTATATATTTAAGAGAAATATATTATTTATGTACAGTTTTTTTATTTATATATAATGTAAATTGTATTAAAATGATAATAAATACATATACTTGTAAATATTTCTTAAATATATGCATGAATGAACATATATTAGGCAAACTTTTTTTTGTTGTTTTGTATGCGATTAATCGCATCATCAAATCATTATCATTTGACAGCCCTAATATATATATATATATATATATATAATTTTATTATTATATTATTTATTATTGTGATGGCATTCTTCAGTGTCACATGATCCATCAGAACTCCTTCTAATATGCTGATTTGTTGCTCAAGAAACATTTATTATTTATTATTAATGTTAAAAACAGTTGTGCTGCTTAATATTTTGTGGAAATAATTATTTTCAAGTTGAAAAGAATAGTATTTTTGTGAACAGCAATCTTTTGTAACATTATAAATGTCTTTACTGTCACTTTTGATCAATTTTATGCATCCTTGCTGAATGCAAGTATTCTTTTCTTCAAAAAAAAAAAGAAAAGCTTACTGACACTTTACTTTTGAACAGTAGCATACCTCCAAATACTAACGAGATCATGTTGGCAAGCCCTGCTGTAGCCTCAAGCTAAAACTCATTTATGTTCAGATTAAGTTGCTGAATCATTGAAGTGTAACTCACGACGTTATGATATGAAATACAGGAGCACAGTCTGTAAAGGGATGAACTTGACTGAAAGTTTAATCCTCACAGTGCGATAATGATGCTCAAGCAAAAGTTTAATATACCCGCCAACTGCAGAACTGGTGTTCCCGTGGATTAACTAAAAGCAGTAATCCAATGAAGCGGCTCTGCAAATATTGAATTAGTCTGGATCTTGTCTGGAAGTTATTATACGGTTGGCTTGATTTCCCAGAAGGCTTTTCATCTTTATTGATTTAGTTTTATTGCCGTTTCATAGAGATTATCTATTGATGACCTTAATCTATTCAGCGTCTACAATTTGAATATGTCAGTTCGAGGAAATTAGTTTTTATTGTACTTTTTGGATTAAGCCAGGTATATCAATACAGAACATCTGGAGCTGTGTGCATAAATAAAACTTTACAAACTTGTTACATGTATTTTTTTTCTTTACTAATTTATTACTTGTTTCTTTTGATAATCTGTTTACATCCAAGCACAATGTAGAATATATATATATATATATATATATATACATTGATTTACAGCATGTTTTGTTCCATCAACAGACGATGGTTCAAATGCTGATGCTGATGCTGATGATGACGATGACGATGAAGAGGAACATAGTTCAAAGAGCAAGCGCTACAAGTAAGTAGGGATGAGCTATGTAAAATACGACAGCGGATCTGAGTCTGGTTTAACTGATGAGGAGGATCTTGTATCAGATGTGTTGTGTGTCACTCACCTTAATAATCGCAGCTCAACAGGAAGTCTCCGGTTTTTGGTGGGCAACATCTGCATTCACAGCTTGATGCGAATTTGTCAATCTGTCTCTCTTGGAGATGATTTAAATTGAACAGTCGGGTGGCTGAAGTATGCCCAAATGTCTGCGTCGAAACAAGAAAACACTTTACATTTCAAGAAAAATTTGTTTATGTTGTGTATTTCATTTCCAACAGTTTGGATTTGTTTTTGAGTTTTTTCCTTGTGACTAACACTGGTTGGCTGACAGGATTTTTTTACTGTCCAATGAAGAAAGTAATTAAAAATTTAGTTTTAAAATATTAGAAAAAAATTCACAGTCATGATTTATGCTTGTCTTCAAAACGTCACGCATTTACTCATAAGCCTTTTGATCAAAAAGTTTTGAAGATCAAGAGAAACAAAGTGTGTCCAAACTTTGCGGTGTATGATAAAAATTAATGATAGCAAAAGAGGCACAGTCAGAATTGCTAAAATGACATTAATAATATTTAATTAACACAGTATTTACTCCAAAATACTTAAAGATATTTGAGAGAGTCATCCGTTGACAAGTCTTTGGTAAACTGCTCTGTTAATCGGCCAATAGTTTAGGCAGATGCACTGTAAAGTTAATAACAAAGATTTGAGCATGTTTTACAAGAAAACACTTGTTTTGTTTGTGAAATTAAAGGTGCAGAAAGCACAGAGCACCAAAACACCTTTGTAGCCAATCAGCAGTAAGAGGCGTGTCCACTCACGATGGGGGAGGTGCCTGTGTTGCATTGCATGTTCATGAATTTGGAGGCGGAGCTATTAAGATAGGGGTGTGATCCGTTTGGATAGGGGCATGTTTGTTTTGGTGATTTCAAATATCAACAGCATCTCTCAGAAATTGTGTACTGCACCTTTAAAAGATTACACTTCCAGAACAAAAATTTACAGATAATGTACTCACCCCCTTGTCATCAAAGATGTTCATGTCTTTGTGTCTTCAGTCGTAATGAAATTATGTTTTTTAAGGAAAACATTTCAGGATTTCCCTCCATGTAATGGACATCTATGGTACCCCCAAATTTAAACTTCCAAAATGCAGTTTAAATGCAGCTTTAAAGGGCTCTAAACGATCCCAGCCGAGGAATAAGTGTCTTATTTAGTGAAACTATCTTTTTTTTAATTATTATTATTACAATATACTTTTTAACCTCAAACGCTTGTCTCGTCTAGTTCTGTGTGAACTGTTTTTTTCCTGTCATGACAGTTAGGGTACGTCTAAAAACTTCCATCTCATTTTCAAAATCATCCTACATCACTGCAGAAGTACCAACCCAGAGTTTACAAGGTGAACATGCAAAAAAGATTGAACACCCTTTACAAAAAAGGGTAAAAACAGCAATGTATGACGATTTTAAAGTTGGAGTAGAAAACGAGATGGGAGTTTTTAGACGTACCCTAACTGTCGTGACCTGAAAACAAAACTGTTCACACAGAGCTAGACAAGACGAGAGTTTGAGGTTAAAAGGTTTATAAATTGTAATTTTTTTTTTAATTTTTAGAAAATAACCGATCGTTTTACTTCAATAAAACCCTTATTCCTCGGCTGGGATAGTTTAGAGCTCTTTGAAGCTGCATTTAAAATACATTTTGTAAGTTCAAATTTGGGGGCACCATAGAAGTTCATTACATGGAGAGAAATCCGGAAATGTTTTCCTCAAAAAAACATAATTTCTTTACTACTGAAGAAAGAAAGACATGAACATCTTGAATGACAAGGGGTTGTATCTGTAAATGTTTGTTCTGGAAGTGAACTAAGACTTTAACTGTAAAACTGTTATTTTTTCTACACCAATTTTTTTCACTGTATTGGACAAGATAATAACAGAATTACATATTAGGGCTGTATTTTGTCTCCATTTCTTTAAAGACTGGACCATCCTGATGAGTGTGATGAAGGAAAAAATGGATCATCTCATCAGATGGTTTTACCACTGGAGCTCCGGATCGGCCACTTCAGAGACATGCTTCTGGAAAGAGGGGTGCGAAATCCACTCATTCTGTCACAACAATAAAACTTCTGCCTTAAATAGATATAAATAAATTGGATTCTGCCATTTTTTGGGACACAAAAATCTTACAGACCTTGTACATGTGCACACACTGCAATGTGAATCCTGAAATGTGGCATAATTGACATGCATTTGTTGTGGATGAGCATGATTCATCCTGTGTGTTTTGAACAGGTGTCCGCATTCTCCACCTGGGAGAAAGAACTGCACAAAATTGTATTTGATCCACGGTACCTGCTGCTGAGTCCAGAGGAACGAAAACAGGTACGACACAAAGGTTTTACATCAGCCTCAATCAACCCTCAATCAAACATTAATAAAACTTAAAATTTTATTACCTCTACATTTCCACAGACCTACTGTGGTTTTAAAAGTACTAAAAGATAGTAGTAAAACCAAATGTCTTGCATCAAGGTAGATGTTTACTGTATATCACATAATTGAGAATGAATTATACACTGAACATGATTTATATATTAAATATATTTGTAAAAAAATTAATTTTTTAATTATTTTATTATATAGACAGAGAGAGTTTGATATGTAGACAATAATATAGAAACATCTCTACTAGCTGATTTTTTTTTTTTTGCCCTCAGATATATGATCAGTTTGTCAAAGCGAGAATGAAAGAGGAGCACAAAGAGAAAAAGTGCAAACTCCAGCAAGCGAAAGAAGAGTACAGAAAACTGCTGGAGGAATCAAAAATCACATCCAGGTGAGCTTATGAAATAAGTGTGACTGCTTTTGCTGATGCATTAATAAAATCCGTCTCTAGAGCGGATTATTTATTCAGCAGAGGTGTTAATAACTGATGGTCTTTGCAGTTTGGGTCCTGGTTTCTTTGGGTTTGTGTATTTGATGATAACCTTGTTTCTTGTTAAAGGTCTCACACAGAAGTGATTTCAAACAGGCCACAGGGATTAACACTCGGCTCGAATTTTCCTCCTTGCAAGTTGAACAGAGAACCGTTCCTTACCTGATTCATTTATAGTGAAAGGAACTGAAGAGACGTGAATTGATGCACTAATATCAACACATTGACAGCTCTTGTCCTTGAAGCAAAAAGTGATCATCTTAAATAATTGACTATGAGTAGATGGAAATAAAAATAAAAAGATAAAAATCTAAATTTACGAGAATAAATTTGAAATATTACTAGAATAAAGTTGAAATTACAAGAATAAAGTCGAAATACTTTGTGAATAAAGTCGAAATATTATGAAAATAAAGTCGAAATATTATGAGAATAAAGTCGAAATTACGAGAATGAAGTCGAAATATTATGAGAATAAAGTCGAAATACTTTGAGAATAAAGTTGAAATATTATGAGAATAAAGTCAAAATATTATGAGAATAAAGTCGAAATATTATGAGAATAAAGTCGAAATATTATGAGAATAAAGTCGAAATATTACAGGAATAAAGTAGAAATATTAAGAGAATGAAGTTGAAATTCCGAGAATAAAGTCAAAATACTTTGAGAATAAAGTCGAAATATTATGAAAATAAAGTCGAAATATTACTAGAATAAAGTTGAAATTACAAGAATAAAGTCGAAATATTATGAGAATAAAGTCAAAATACTTTGAGAATAAAGTCGAAATATTATGAGAATAAAGTCGAAATACTTTGAGAATAAAGTCGAAATATTATGAGAATAAAGTCGAAATATTATGAGAATAAAGTCGAAATACTTTGAGAATAAAGTCGAAATATTATGAGAATAAAGTCGAAATACTTTGAGAATAAAGTCGAAATATTATGAGAATAAAGTCGAAATATTATGAGAATAAAGTCAAAATACTTTGAGAATGAAGTCGAAATATTACGCAAATAAAGTTGAAATTACGAGAATAAAGTCGAAATTATGAGAATAAAGTCAAAATACTACAAGAATATATTACGAGAATAAAGTTTATTCTCAACATTTTTTGACTTTATTCTTGTAGTATTTTGACTTTATTCTAGTAATTTTTACTCTATTCTCGAAATATTATGACTTTAATCTCATAATCTTAGATTTTTATTTTTTAACGTGGCACTAAAATGCTGTCGTAGATGACAAATGTATCTAAATGAATGATGTTTTGTGGTATTGTGCCTTACTGCTTAAATGCTTTGGCCAGGTTCAAGCGTTTTCACCTGTACTTCAGACTGAAGATCTGAGAAGGCATTCAAAGTCTAGCCATGAAAACAACCGCAATCAGACCTCTTACAGCTGAACAATAGAGGACCATCACACGGATGACGTAAAAACATCTGATGACTGTCAAGCATCTCATTCTGATGTTCTCTTTTGCAGGTCAACGTTCAAAGAGTTTTCGGAAAAGTACGGAAAAGATCCGCGATTCAAGCAGGTTCAGAAAAGGAAAGACCAGGAGCTGTTTTTCACCCAGTTCATCAGCACGCTAAAGAAGCGGGACAAGGAAAACAGAATTCGACTGAGGAAGATGAGATGAGTGTTTGCGGACAGGGCCGTGAACTCTCCACAGTACTGTGAACTGATTTCCTGTGACTGTTTATCACAGCGTATACAGAGATATAATCTGCCCATATGTCTGAGGCAGTTTGCTTTTCAATGACTGAATTTCAAACAAAAGAAACCAATACAGATCCAGTCTGAGCAGTGGTTTGGGAACGAACTCTGTATATCTGAATCTGTTTCATATTGAAGCTCTTAGTCTCCGGTTTGAGTATAATGAGGTTCCTGAACACGAATACAGAGTTTGGATGGAAGTATTTAAAGCCATTGACTTGTGCACACAGGCGGAAAATGATTTTTATAATAAGTGTAAATAAGTGTCGACTTGCCTGGCGCTGTGCTAAAAGTGACCGTAGAAGTGAAACCGTTTTGTCAGAGTAAGACACAGATTCTCCACAGCATCTGTGAGAGTCGGTAAGTGGTGTTGTGTATCGATAGAATTTTTCAAATGTTGTCTAATGGTTTGTTGTAATTAAATTTGTCATGATATCGTAAAAATGAAAGTGATACTTTTTACTGAAAATTCATGTACCGCTCTGTGAAGTGTTGTGATACTTAAAGGAATAGCCAAAATGAAAATTTGCTGACAGTTTACTAACCCTCAGGCAATTCAAGATGTAAGTTTCTTCATTCAAACAGATTTAGAAAAGTTTAGCATACATCACTTACAATAGGTTCTCTGCAGTGAATGGGTGCCGTCAGAATTAGAGTCTAAACTGTTGATAGAAACATCCCAATAATCTACAAGTAATGCTCAATTTCTCTAAATCTGTTCAAACTCAGCTATATGTTGGATTACCTGAGAGTGAGTACAATTTCAGCAAATTTTCATTTTGGATGAATTAAAGAAATAGTTCATCCAAAATGAAAATTTGCTGAAATTTCAGAACAAGTGGATTCTGTTTACAGTAAATGAGAAATTTCATTAAAAGGACTGTTTAGATGCGTGTGGCTGCATTTGATTCATGTAGCTACTTGTAAGTATGATTAAATAAATTATTTTATTTAATTTACTGATTGAAATGCAATTTTACATATTTTGTCAGCTTTTATACACACCAAAACTACAGTTTTTTTTCAAAGGGTTCCAGTTATTTTACCTTTTTATCCATTACTTTTTATCCCATTCTAAGTAGGAACTGTGGGATATAAAAAATTCAAAAAACAGCAAGTTTTAGATAAAAGGTAGAATAGCAAGATGTTACCTTTTATTTTAATTTTTATTCCATGGCAAGTAAATAAATAATTGTGAGATGTAAACTTAGAAATTGCAAGATGCAAGAAAAAACAAACAAAAAAACTGAACTTTGAGTTTATATATCACAATCTTAGATTATAAAAAAAAATCTCCAAATTGCAATATAAAATGTTGCAATTACCTAATTTAATAAATAAAATGTATTTTTTATTCAGTGATGGAACTGGGCTTCCATTGCATACAATGGCATGCCATGCAAAGTCTGATTATAATTTTAAAAATGTAGAAGATGCATCATTGCAAAGTCTTTCTCTGTTTCAACAAATTATTTATTTTAGCAAGAGAGATTGCATTGGTTATACTGAATGAACAACTATGTTAGAAACATCCAAGATATTTCAAATGGATGAAAACACATGAATTTTTGAATGTACGAAGAGGTGACAGCAGAGCATCGTCCCGAAAAGGAAAGTGACCTTTATGAAACTCTCCAAATTTGACCCCAGGCCATCATCCTTGTTTCTGAGCCTTGTTTTTGTTACCATGTGACAAGTATGTATGTTATCATGTTGACATTTTTCAGTGTTAAATTTAATTTGTTTAATTTTTACATTATTGTTTTGTCATTTTTACTGTAATACCTCAGTTAAGAGCTTTTAATTTATAACTATTTTTGTTGATATTTAAATAAAAGTCATATATTGTGGAAAAGTAAATAAAAAGTGATTTACAAAGAAACTTATTTCTGAATATACATAGCAAACCGTCACACAATCCTCCTGGCCACGGAAAACACATTATTCTTATCAGGTTCCTTCATTAACTTTGACACGCCAGAAGACATGTAGGCTGAACATATTCAGTTTCATTTGCCTTTCTAGATGTTTCAGCTAAAATTAGAATTTGATGTGACTAATTAAATGTTGGCGATAACTTTTCATTTGTTACAGTGCACATATTTGTCATAGTAACACAAACTATTTCTCAGGCATCAAATTTAATTTGAAAGATTATTAAAATGATCTCTCTTTTGTACATACTATACACTTTAAGTGACATTTAAGTGGACTGGCATTTTCATACTGGTTTTTGGAAGGGACCATTGGCCATATTCTGTGTAGCGCTTTCATTTAAAGTTGAGGTCTGTTGAGGTCTGCATTGTCTGCAAATACTCAACTCAAATAACCAACAACAAAGACTGTGTTTCATCAGCAGCACCCTCATTATTTTAACACCAGAGACAATAAGACAAAAAAAGCCTGAATATTTAATAAACATGATACTATGGCTGAAAATAACCTTGCATTTTTAAGCCATAGCCTAGTGATTATTTGAAACCCTTTTCACAGTAATGCACTAGAGATGCTGTATATTCAGTCATTGTTCAGCCTCTTGGGTCAAGGGAATCGTGTTTTCATGAAAAGACCAATGTCTGCAGCTGTCTAGATAATACAATAAAAACGGGAACCAACAGCCAGCACTGTACAAGTCATGATACAGTTTAACAGTGAATTAGAATGGACACATGTTTGAGAAACAGTTATAGGGATATTTACCCTGAAATTAAAATTCTGTCAAACCTGTATGACTTCAGAAGATTTGGATTTGTAAGGACTGCTTTCATGGTGCACTTTGTCAGCTTCACAGTCAGGGTCACTATGAGAAAAACTATTTTGACGATTCTTTAAAAAACCCTGCTCATGTGTTCCAGTGAGTAAATAATGATGGTAATTACATTTTGGGGTCAACTGTTAATACTGGCTCATCAATAACCTGAGAGAACAAATCAAAGTTTGAAGAAAGAGACAACACTCAATTTTCAAGGACACTGACAGTGAAGAATGAAACAAATAGATTCAATTACCTTGTCCAGTCATCTTCTAGAGCCTGGAAATAAACTTCATATAATAAAATAGCCAAATAAAATAAAATACAACAAAGACAACTGAAACTTAACACTTAAATACACAGCACTTCTGAAGTAGGAGAATGACACTTTTTTTTTAAACTTCCTGCAGAAATGACAATACACCTACAGCATTTTAACACCTTTAAAACCATTAACAGTCTGTCTTATTTTAGTCTAGTTTTAGACAACATCTGTAAACACCTAGATAGATACAGACACACACAGATAGATAGACAGATAGATAGATAGATAGATAGATAGATAGATAGATAGATAGATAGATAGATAGATAGATAGA
>JAHKKF010489684.1:0-15521 GCA_019740295.1 Labeo calbasu | reverse complement strand
AGACAAATAGACAGACAGACAAATAGACAGACAGATGAACGGATGGACAGACAGACAGATAGACGGACGGACAGACAGACAGATAGATAGACGGAAGGACGGACGGACAGACAGACAGACAGACAGACAGATAGCTAGCTAGATAGATAGATAGTCAAATAGGCAGACAGATTAACAGACGAATAGATGGACAGACAGACAGACAGATAGATAGATAGATAAATAGATAGTCAAATAGACAGACAGATTAACAGATGGACAGATGGACGGATGGACGGATAGACAGACGGACAGACAGACAGATAGATAGATAGATAGATAGATAGATAGATAGATAGATAGATAGATAGATAGATAGATAGATAGATAGATAGATAGAGCTGGTAAATGAGATTCTGGTTAATTAAGGGAAAACAGCTCCCCAAACAGTTTTCACACCTGTGATCTGCTTTGACAGTCTCACATGAATCAACCAGACTCACCAGAGTGTTAATGATGTGAATGTGAAGGTGTGTGTGTGTGTGTGTGTGTGTGTGTGTGTGTGTGAGTGTTTTGCACACCAGAATCCTTCTCAGTTACACATTTGGAGACTGAGCGCGGAGGTAGAAAGTCATAAAACCGAGGCCTAGGGCTAATCGTTTGCAACACACAACAAATAACAAACGCACATCTGCGCTGTGAGTTCGCGCTTGCCGTCCTCTCAGACAGATGTCTTAATGCTGTTCAGATGCTATTTGAATTCAAAGAAGAAGCAGATGACATTGTCAGCATATATATATATTTTTCCCATGCTGTTAAAACGTAAACCTGAAAACCTATATAAAGCCGCTGTTTTTACGACAGCCATGATCTCACTCTCTTTTTCTCCCACATGGAGGGAAGGATGAGGTCATAGCAGACGCCATCCGCCACCCCCTCCATCCCCAGCCAGCGTCGACACACATCTTCCCCTCACTTTTCTAAATTGCCCCTTTCAGACGGGGACATGTTAGAGAGAGGAAGGGCCTCCTGGGACAAAGAAAACGCCAGCGCTGAGAGGGAAATTACCCTTTTCTAAAGAGAGACAGAAGGGAATAGGAAAAAGGTTAATATATGATGTGAACATTATACGATTAAATGTGCATTTTATACCAGTAAATGCTCTAAAAACATATGTATACATTCAGACTACATTTTTTTTTTTAATTAATGCTTTAGCAGTTCAAATGCTTTTTTAAAACCTGAGGATAATCCAGCCATTCTGGAATTAAAGTCACTTCTTAATGAATACGTGAAGTAAAACAATAATAAAATATCATAAAAATATTTTAAATAAATTCAATTAAATATGTTTAAATGTGTTAAATATTTTAAAATTAATTTTAAAATTATAGATATTTTTAGGTAATTTGTAACGGTTTTATTTATTTTAATATTATATATATATATATATCTTTACATTTTATTTACATTGTTGTATAATTCTATTTCACATTACTGTATTACTGTATATGTAAAATACATAATGTAATATATTTTACATTATAATATAAAATATATTGCATATGGATTATATGTGTCCTTTTGTACTGCACTGTAAAAAAGCTTGAAGAGCCAAAATGAACATGTGCTTAGTATTTATCGCCCCCAAGTGGTCACTCATGCGTATTTCCATATGTAAATCTACACATATGTGCCTTTTCCTCACTAATTTTAAGATGTACGTTTCTTAACTCAAATATAACATAATTACAATGTGTTATATGCACTTTTAAATTAACTATACAATCGATAATGCAATGGGTGAATAAAAACATAGTATAATACTCACCAGCTATAGAAAATAATATGCACAGTATGAGAATTCCCTGTGAAAGCAAAGTAATATTTGAGACACGTCCGGTGATACGAACGCTCTACAGAGTCAATGATTGGCTGTTGGGTTTTTAAAATTCATCTGATTGGCTTATATTTATTTTTAACGTTTTTATTTATCTATATATAATATAGATATATATATATAATTGATATTAAAGCCAGACTCTTATTTTATTATTTAACACTGCTTTAAAAAGAAAAGAAAAGAAAAGAAAAAGAAAAAAGAGGCGCGTCTCGGTGAGGCGCACATGACACCTGAAGTTTGAAACATGCGGTGAGCGGAACTGTCAATCAAGAGTCTACTGCCCGCCCCTCGCCGCTGATTGGTCGGATTTCCTGCCCAGTCAGCCAAGTCCAACAGGCGTGTATTCTGTAAATGACGTCAGGGCATCCCACCACAGGACATCCATACAGCAGACCTGGGGAAAGCCAAGAATACCATCAAACATCAAATACTGAATGTAAGTTATTTAGCATTTATCTTATTTTATTTAACGTCTAAAGCTGTTATAAAGCGTCCGTATTTCTATTTCTACTGGTGAGTCTTCATCAAACATGTGCTTAGAGCAAAAATGGTTATTCAAAATAAATAATTAACGTTGCACAAAATAAACAACGGCGCAAAGTTGCTGTTGATTTACTGCCAGAACATACTGAACACATTAATCACAGAAACTTGTGTTTATTCACATTTTATAAGACGTTCATGAGGTATGTGTGTGTGAAAATTAGTATAATTTTAATTTTTCTAAAATAAATAAAATGTGTTTCATTCATTACAGCTCATGAACACATTTTAAAACAAGATGAAAACGTTGAAAGCAAAGTTCAAGAAGTCAGAGGTAAGAACAAGTCACGTGCTTAAGTATGCTTACGTCTTCTTACTTAAGTATGTTTGACTATTATTATGAGCCATTATGTTTTCAAAACTGTTTTATATAATACATAAGTTGTTAGATATCTTGAGTATTTGGTGACTTGCTGCTTTGTATGTGCAAACGTGTTTTAGCAGTAGAAGAGCAGGCCAGCCTGCAGACAGCACCTGTAACCAGAGACCTCTACAAGTGTTCAATTATTGAAACACATTCATTCACTCACACTCACAGACTCACTATATGATGAATTCTGTGCTCTTCATTGTTTCAGTGAATGCGTTAAGCATTCCAAGCTTTTATTGACCTTCATCTTTACTAATATTAATAAAACATTGCGTTATTGGATCTGAGCCCACTGTGTGATGGCGAAACACACTATCTTGTAGTATTCTGAATGAAGTGTGTGTGTTTTTCCCTGACTGAGGTTGTGTTGGGATGGACAGATAGATGAGACACCGTAGGGGAGAGAAAGTGAGCTGGATGTTTTCTCTTTGTTTTTATGCTGTCTTTCATCCAAACTTCACCCAAACGTCAGGGTCAGATGTCCACATGCTGCCTGCTGTTGGCGGGGTCATAAAGTCAACATAGATATATGTGAGCTTGAAAAGTTTTATTTGTCTTAATGGGTAGATAATGAATAAAAATTATATTTTGCATTAAGGAAATTAAACAATTTTTCCAAATATTCTATTATTCTCAATGGTGATTCTACATAGATACAATATAATGCAGAGATATAATATATTTTCTATGCATTAGAGTAGAAACATATCAAACATACAGCCATAGTACTATTTACTAATGTAAACGGTTTATACATGATCATAGTAATTGCTTTTAATTTATGCTGATTTATATATAAAATAAAAAAAATAATGATTACATATATTGTTATATATAATCATTATTTATATACAAAAATAACATTAATAGCAAATATAAACTTATAAAAAAGGTGTTTCACAACAGATTCAATATAACACGGTATATTTTATATATTATATAAAAGGAAATACATATTTAAATGTAAAAAGCTATGTAATAATAGTACATAGATAAATATAAGCATATGAAATAATTACATATGAAATATAATAAATAGAAATATATAATGTATATAATATATTAAATTAAATATATAAATGATATCTGTTTTTTATCACAGTGATGATATTAGAGTATTTATTATTTTGAATTACATTATTTTATAAATAATATTATTAAATATTATTTATAAATAATTAAAATATACATATATATAAATATTTTAAAAATATATAAATAATTTGTGTGTGTGTGTGTGTTTTATATGTATTTTTTATATATATTTTAAATAATAAATATGACATATTATTTATAAATAATTAAAATATAAAATTATAAAAATTGTATATATAATAATTATAAAATATTAATAAATGTATATAAATATAAAATTAAATAAGTATTCTTATATTCTTTATATTATATTTATACTTAAATTTTCAGCTTTCATTTTAATTTTAGTAATTTTGTTATGTGTTTTCGTCATTTTGTATATTTTAACTTATTTTGTTTTAGTAATTTCAGTACTTCATGTAATATTTTTTATTTTATTTCAGCATTTTTAATTGACATAGAAATGAAATTTTATCTAAAACCATGAAATTTTAATAGTTTTAATGTTATAAAGCAATAAAAACATTATATATGTATATATATATATATATATATATATATATATATATATATATATTAGTTATTATGAATAATAAATATTAAATGGTATTTATAAATAATTAAAATATAAATAAATATAAAATAAATGTATATAAAAATAAAACTAAATAAATATTCTTATTTTTATATATTATATTTATACTTATATTTTTAGCTTTCATTTTAATTTTAGTAACTTTATGTTGTTTTTTTATTTTTTGTACTTATTTCTGTTTTAGTAATTTCAGTACTTCATCTT
The DNA here is from genome assembly GCA_019740295.1 of Labeo calbasu. Lineage (NCBI taxonomy): Eukaryota > Metazoa > Chordata > Actinopteri > Cypriniformes > Cyprinidae > Labeo > Labeo calbasu. Next base: position 10,832 of record JAHKKF010489684.1, on the reverse strand, counting down.
CATGTAATATTTAGAAATGAAGACATAGTAATGAAATTTTATCTAAAAACATTTTCAATTATACATTTTAATAGTTTTAGTGTTATTAAGCAATAACAACACCGATATATATATATATATATATTTTTTTTTATTGAGACAAGTTGCAAGATCCAGTCAAATCCTGCATGATGGTTAAAATCAAGTCCTGCCCTACATTTGTTAATTGTTGAATGTTTAACTTTAAACATGCCACATTGCAGAGGTAAATTGTTTTAACCGACTAGCCCAGTTCGACTCTAAAAGAGAAGTTCAAAAGTGCAACTCATCAGACAAAAATATTGCTACGCCTTTGTGTGAAGAAGATGAATCATCAATATTTATAACGAGAAAACTGTGTCAACATGCCTGTATTTAGACACTTGTGTCTAAGCATATAAATGACCTCAACGCTAACAGACACTGACTAAAAGCCACAATATTGTTATTCTACAGCATCTCTATGGCATCACAGGAAGTGATTCAATCAGACTGACTTAGCATAAAAGTGATACACTAGTGTGCACTAAACACTGGGAGGGGTTGCAGTACCCAAACTGTGTATTTTTATACCCCCATTTAGTCTGATTGCTGACTTTGTATTTCCCTCTTGTGTTTGCTGAGTTCTCACCCCCTGATGCTAATACAGTAGCTTTGGGAGCAGAGAACGATTAGCTGAGACGTGAGACGTAGGGAACGGCGTGGACGGTAAAATAAATGGTGTTTGGAGAGAAGTGAGACAGAATTGGGATGGAGAGTTAAGAAGAAGGACAACGGGACGGGGAGGTGTGTGTGAGTGTGTGTGCCAGGCAGTGACTGCAGTGTGTGTCGTATATCTCCGCAGACGGCAGAACAGGACGGCATAGCAAGAGTTGCCCACAAGAAAGCTGCATTTGAAGGACAGATTTCAGCAATCGGATGTATAATCAGACTTAGGTATTTAGTGGCGTTTAGGCCTTCATGTTACAGACCGATTAGATGCAAAGTCATAACCTTGGTTGTTTTATGATGGCTTTGGTAGATTGAGGAGCTGACGTGTTCAGGTTCAGTTCATTTGAACTTTTTTGAGAAAGTGTTTATTGTGCTTGTTGAGAGCACATAGTGTGCATGGGTCGTGGAAAGACGCAGAGGTTTTCTATGTCCTCTGAGCTCTATGGATCCTCATGGCATCTTTAGCCCAATGAAAAGCTTCTGCATGTGTTACGGCGTGATCACGGTATGTACAGCCCCACATGTGAAGACTTATTTCCTACAACTTTCATTTGTTTGTTTTAGGTAAATTGTGGCCGTCTTATAATAATGTGTTCTATCATTTTGGATTAAAACAAGGGAACAAATAAGTACACAGTCATGATTTAATTCAAATGAGAGAACATGATTGTTCAATGTGGTCACAATCAAATGTACAAATGTAATCAAAAACTCTAATTTGTACATGTGGTCGCGACATAACTCAAATGAAGGAACGAGTTAGTACAACATGGTCGCAGTTTAATGTGGCCGCGATTTACCTAAAATAAACAAACAAATTCGTACTGCATGGTGGCCGTTTAATGTGGTCGCAAGTGTAACTTCAATGAGGGAATTCATTTATAAAATGTCATCAGAATTTAACTAGAATAAACAAAGTGGTAAAAAATTGTCGCGATTTAAATAAAACAAGGGAACGAATTTGTACAACATGGTCACGATTTAATGTGGTCGCAATATAACTGAAATGAGGGAATTAGTTTGTGTTTTAATGTGGTCACAATTTAACTTGAATGAACGAGTTAGTAAAAAATGGTCACGATTTAACTAAAACGAGGGAACAAATTTGTAGGATGTGGTCACGCTTTAAAATTAAAAATCGAATTTGTACACGTGGTTGCGATATAACAAAAATGAAGGAATGAGTTAGTACAGCATGGTCGCGATTTAACTAAAATAAGTGAACAAATTTGTACAACATTGTCGCGTTTTAATGTGGTCACAATGTCATTAAAAAATTGTCACGATTTAACTAAAACAAGGGAACGAATTTGTACAACATGGACACGATTTAATGTGGTCGCAATATAACTTAAATGAATGAGTTAGTAAAAAATGGTAATGATTTAACTAAAATGAGGAAACAAATTTGTAGGATGTGGTCACGCTTTAAAATTAAAAATCGAATTTGTACATGTGGTTGCGATATAACAAAAATGAAGGAATGAGTTAGTACAGCATGGTCGCGATTTAACTAAAATAAGTGAACAAATTTGTACGACATTGTCGCGTTTTAATGTGGTCACAATGTCATTAAAAAATTGTCACAATTTAACTAAAATAAGTGAACGAATTTCTAAGATGTGGTCACGATTTAATTAAATTTAAAAATCGAATTTGTACATGTGGTTATGATGTAATTAAAATAAAGGAATGAGTTAGTACAGCATGGTCACGATTTGACTAAAATGAGTGAACAAATTTGTAGGATGTGGTCACGATTTAATTAAAATTAAAAATCTAATTTGTACATGTGGTTGCGATACTAAGATGAAGGAATGAGTTAGTAAAACATTGTCGCGATTTAACTAAAATTAGTGACGAATTTCTACAATGTGGTCACGATTTAATTAAAATAAAAAAATGATTTTGTACATGTGGTTGTGATATAACAAAAATAAAGGAATGAGTTATTACAGCATAGTCGCGATTTAAATAAAATGAGCGACTTGTACAACATGGTCATGATTTAATGTGGTCACAATATAACTGAAATAAAGGAATTAATTTGTGAAATGTGGTCACAATTTAACTTGAATGAACGAGTTAATTTATAAATAAAATAATATTTATTTATAAATTATAAATAAAAAATGAGTTAGTAAAACGTTGCGATTTAACTAAAATGAGTGAACGAATTTCTATGATGTGGTCACGATTTAATTAAAATTAAGAATCTAATTTGTACATGTGGTTGTGATATAACTAAAATGAAGGAATGAGTTATTACAGCATGGTCGCGATTTAAATAAAATGAGCAAACTAATTTGTACAGCGTGGTTGCGATTTAACTGAAATAAGTTGACGAATTTGTACAGCATAGTTGCGATTTAATGTGGTCGCAATATAACTGAAATGAGGAAATGAGTTTGTGAAATGTGGTCACAGTTTAACTTGAATGAACAAGTTGGTAAAAAAAATGTTTACGATTTAACTAAAACGAGGTAACAAATTTGTAGGATGTAGTCACAATTTAAAAAATTAAAAATCTAATTTGTTCATCTGGTTACGATATAACAAAAGTGAAGGAATGTGGTCACAATTTAACTTGAATGAACAAGTTAGTAAAAAATTGTCGCAATTTAACTAAAATGAGTGAACGAATTTGTACAGCATTGTTGCGATTTAACTAAAATAAGTGAACGAATTTGTACAGCATGGTCACGATTTAATGTGGTCACAATGTAATTAAAATGAGGGAATTCATTTGTAAAAATAAAGTGGTCACAATTTAACTTGAATGAACAAGTTAGTAAAAAAATTGTTGCGATTTAACAAAAATGAGTGAACAAATTTGTATAATGTGGTCACGATTTAATTAAAATAAAAAATGAAATTGTACATGTGGTTATGATGTAACTAAAATGAAGAAATGAGTTATTACAGCATGGTCGCGATTTAAATAAAATGAGCGAACTAATTTGTACAGTCCGGTTGCGATTTAACTGAAATAAGTAAACGAATTTGTACAGCATGGTCATGATTTAATGTGGTCACAATGTAATTAAAATGAGGGAAATTAATTTGTGAAATGTGGTCACAATTTAACTTGAATGATCAAGTTTGTAAAATAATGTCGCGATTTAACTAAAATGAGTGAACGAATTTCTACGATGTGGTCACGATTTAATTAAAATAAAAAACTAATTTGTACATGTGGTTATGATGTAACTAAAATGAAGAAATGAGTTATTACAGCATGGTCGCGATTTAAATAAAATGAGTGAACTAATTTGTACAGCGTGGTTGCGATTTAACTAAAATAAGTTGACGAATTTGTACAGCATAGTTGCGATTTAATGTGGTCGCAATATAACCGAAATGAGGAAATGAGTTTGTGAAATGTGGTCACAGTTTAACTTGAATGAACAAGTTGGTAAAAAAAATGTTTACGATTTAACTAAAACGAAGGAACAAATTTGTAGGATGTAGTCACGATTTAAAAAATTAAAAATCTAATTTGTTCATCTGGTTGCGATATAACAAAAGTGAAGGAATGTGGTCACAATTTAACTTGAATGAACAAGTTAGTAAAAAATTGTCGCGATTTAACTAAAATGAGTGAACGAATTTGTACAGCATTGTTGCGATTTAACTAAAATAAGTGAACGAATTTGTACAGCATTGTTGCGATTTAACTAAAATGAGTGAACGAATTTGTACAGCATTGTTGCGATTTAACTAAAATAAGTGAATGAATTTGTACAGCATGGTCACGATTTAATGTGGTCACAATGTAATTAAAATGAGGGAAATTAATTTGTGAAATGTGGTCACAATTTAACTTGAATGAACAAGTTAGTTAAAAATAGTCACGATTTAATTAAAATGAGGAAACAAATTTGTAGGATATGGTCACGATTTAATTAAAATTAAAAATCTAATTTGGACAAGTGGTTGCAATATAACAAAAATCAAGGAATGAGTTAGTACAGCATAGTCGCAATTTAAATAAAATGAGCAAACTAATTTGTACAGCTTTGTTGTGATTTAACTAAAATGAGGGAATTAATTTGTAAAATGTGGTCACAATTTAACTTGAATGAACAAATTAGTAAAACATTGTCGCGATTTAACTAAAACGAACTAATTAACGCGATTTAAGTAGTGAACGAATTTAATTAATTTAATTAAAATTAAAAATCGAATTTGTACATGTGGTTTTGATGTAACTAAAATGAAGGAATGAATTAGTACAACATGGTCATGATTTAAATAAAATGAGTGAACAAATTTGTAGCGCATGGTCGCGATTTAATGTGGTCATAATTTAACTAAGAAGAAATTATTTTTTTAATGTGGTCACAATTGAACTTAAATAAACGAGTTAGTAAAACAACAAGTAAAACATGGAAAATGTAAAATGTGGTCATAATTTAACTTTAACGAATGAACGAGTTAGTAAAACATGGTCGTGATTTAACTAAACAAAGTGAAAGAAATTTGCAAAATGTGCTCACAATTTAACTTAACTGTTAATTTAATTGTCAGAATTTAACTGTAACAACGGAACAAAATTGTACAACATGGTTGTGATTTAATATGGTCTCAATTTAACTAAAATGAGCAAACAAATCTGTACAATATGGTCGCAGTTTAACTAAAATAAGGAAACAGTACAAAATAGTCACGATTTAATGTGGTCGCAATTTAACTAAAACAAGGGAACGAATTTGTAAAATGTGCTCAGTTTAACTTAAACAAGTAAACAAGTTGATAAAATATGACCACGATTTAACTAAAACAAGGGAATGAATTTGTACGACATGGTCGTAATTTAACTAAAATGAGGAACAAATTTGTAAAATGTGGTCACAATTTAACTTAAAGGAATGAATGAGTTAGTAAAACATGGTCGTGATTTAACTAAAACAAGGGAACAAATTTGTACAACATTTTCATGACTGAAAAGGAGGGAACAAATTAGCAAAACATGGTTGCGATTTACCTAAAACAAGGAAACAAATTTGTACAACGATGTCACAATTCAACTAAAATAAGGGTACGTGGTTACAAATTCATTAGTAGTGGGACAAGATTCTTAATTTGTTGTCGCTATATCTTAACTCTAAATATTAGTACTTTTTAGTTTGAAGTATGTTGTGTTGGATGATGTGTGATTGACGTCTAGTGGTAATGAGACAGCATCACGCCATTTCAGAAATGTGCTATTTACAGTCAACATTTATTTTATTATGCATTACTTATTACAGTTCAGCTGGTCATGTGATCTCAAAATGGCGGCCTCCATGAGACGACCTGGTCCATCTTAAAATATGTGTATTTAAAAATACAAATCAGTTATTTAATCTTGTTTTAAAACTACTAAAAAATACTAAGAAAATTACTTTTTGCTATTTGAAGAGTTTTCAAGATTTATACTTAAAAATATGCACCTATACAGTAGATTTTGGTCAAAAATGGTAAAGTATAGTATTAAAATAATATGAGTTTGTGTTGAAATATGTTATGGGTTTGTTTCTCTGTGTTTTTAGAGTCAAGACTGGAGTAAGACAGATGACAGATTGTTGCAGGCTGTAGAACAGAATGATCCAGAAAAAGTAGCCACGCTGCTGGTGAAGAAAGGTCTCTGTCCGTCCAAATTGGACGCTGAGGGCAAATCAGCGTGAGTTTGATTTCAACTTATGATGTAGTCTTGTCAAAATTATTGAAAATATACTTAATTACTTGATAAAAAATAACACATGAATTGCTGATTTCACAGGTTCCATCTTTGTGCGTCTCGAGGTCGGTTGGACTGTCTGGAGGTCATCCTCTCTCATGGGGTGGACATCAATGTAACAGACGGCACTGGTAAGATTTAGTCCACCAGATTTACTACAGGAAGTTCTTATGGGTCTCGATGAGATGTATTTATTTCTCTCTGTAGGGTTTAATGCTCTCCATCTTGCGGCTAAGAATGGACAGTCAGATTGTCTAAAGAGGCTTCTTCAGGTAGGACTCATGAGTTATTGTCCCTGAGTCCTAGAAAAAGCAAATGCTGATATTGAAGTACAGCTGTAATGTTCATTCTGTAGGAGAGGATGCCTGTCGATGCCACAGACAGTTTTGGAAGGACTTCCTTACACCATGCTGGTAACAAACACTCTTCCAATATTCAAACGTTTGATCATTGCATTTGTATGTGACACGAGGCTGTTGTTGGTTTAGATGTTATTCTGTCTTTGTCTTTGTGCAGCTGTAAGTGGCTGCTTGTCCTGCTCTGAGATTCTGTGGGACTTTAAAGCCAACCTTGATGTTCAAGATGGAGTAAGTTCATATGAATGCAACACAATGTAAAAAGATCATTTATATTTGTACATTTGGTAGAAGCTTTTTATCTTTTTTTATCATTTTATCAGTATACATAGTAGAAGTGTCCATCAAATGTTGAGTACAGCAAATTGAAAATTTACTTTTAAAAAGCTTAACTTACTGTTTTCTCTTAGGATGGGTCAAGTCCATTAATTCTGGGAGCCCAGATGAGCAGAGTCGAACTTTGTGCCTTTCTTTTGGAACGAGGAGCTAATCCTAATATACAGGACAACCAGGGCAGGTTGGATATGCTTTAAACAGCTGGGGTACAAAACATTTAGGTAACACTTTACAGTAAGGTTCATTAGTTAACTATGTTAGTTAACATGAACTAAGAGTTAACAATACTTCTACGCATTTATTAATCTAAGTTATTGTTAATTTCAGCATTTGCTAATGCATTATTAAAGTCACAAAATGTTTGTTAACATTAGTTAATGCACTGAACTAACATGAACAAACAATGAACAACTGAATTTTTATTAACTAACATTAGCAAAGATTTAAAAATAGTGTAATAAATGTATTGCTCATTGTTCGTTCATGTCAGTTGTTACATTATCTAATGTTAACAAATGACATCTTATTGTGAAGTGTTACCAACATAACATTTAAACTATAGTTACAGTTTTATTTAATTTAATTTTATTTAAAAACTGAAAGCTAAATATAAATATTTATGGAGAAAAACAAAACCTGTAAAAATGACAAAAGTAAATAAAAATATGAAAACAAAAGCTAAGTCAAAATATTAAAAACAGTATTTTAAATACATAGTTTATGTATAAATAAATGTCTAAACTCAATATCAGTTTATTACTGAGATACAATTATAGCTTTTATTAATATTTTAAATTTTGTAGTTGTTTTTATATTATCTATTCTAAACTAAAAGTTTTATTAATTGTTTGGTGTTTGTATTTTTATAAGGTTTTATTTAGTTTTTATTAGATATTTCTGTACATCAGGTTAAATTAAATGAAAATAAAAAATTGCGGTAAAAAAAATTCAGCTATTTTTATATATTTTATTTATTTCAGTTAAAGTTTATTTTATTATAATAAACTTCAACTGTTATTTTATTATAATAAACTTCAACTGATAAATAAATGTAATAAAGAATATAATAAATAAACTTAATAATACAACTTATTAAGTAAAAATAGTTTCTTTTGTTGTTTTTTGTTTTGTTTTGTTTTGTTTTGTTTTGTTTTTTGTCCATCATTTGAATTGGAATTATCATGTTATTTTAGACAGAAAAAAATGTATTTGTGTATATTTTGTATATATATTAATTGTTCGTTCAGTTAAAGTTTATTTTATTTTAAGTAATTTTATTAAGTTGTTTTTAGCTTTACTTAATTATAATTACCATTATATATATATATATATATATATATATACACATGTATGTGTTCTTAGCAATGCATATTACTAAGCAAAAATTAAGTTTTGATATAATTACGTTAGAAAATGTACAAAATATCTTCATGGAACATGATCTTTACTTAATATCCTAATGATTTTTGGCATAAAAGAAAAATCGATAAGTTTAACCAATACAATGTATTTTTGGCTACTGCTACAAATATACCCGTGCTACTTAAGACTGGTTTTGTGGTCCAGGGTCACATATCTATATAATAACAGTGATTTAACAGTATCATGTTATTGTAAACAGAAAAAAATATATATTTTCATGTATTGGACATTTGATTTTAAACTAATGTGTTTCGAGGCAGATCAGCATTGATGTTGGCCTGTGAGAGTGACAGCATGGAGACTGTAGAGGTGTTACTGAAAGGCGGAGCTAACCCGCACCTAACCGACGCCCTGGGGCACAACTCCGCCCACTACAGCATCACCGCCGGCAACCAAAACATCACCCAGCTTCTACAGAGTGTAGGCGTTTCCACAGGTAACCACACACACATCTAGCCCTCACCTTTAATGCCAGAGAGGGGCCATCTGGTGCCTGGTGGTTCTTCTTTCCACCACCTCTGATATTTGGCCCCCGTCTCCATTTGGATACGCTCGTAATCTGAGAGGAGAGACTAAAAAACAGATGTTACGTTGGGTCAGGGAATGAAAACACAGAAAAGTTTGCTAACTCGAGTTACAAAGGCCGATTGGAAACATATGTCGAGTTGGAAATGGATCCCAGTGTTAATAAAGAGCCCCTGTGGTCATACCACCTGACAGAGTGATAAATGCGCTGCCTGTCTGCTTTCATGTTGCCTCTTTTTGTACTGCAACAGTGAGCATGTGGTGGAACGGGAAGATTATATATAGTTATGTGTTTGAACGTGGCTTGCAGAGTGTTTTTGGAGTGATGGTGTGTGTGTGAGCCTCACCGCAATGCTGTCTGTTTCTTATTTCTGTCCCGTGCATTCCCAGCTGCTGAGGGTTCGAGTGAGGAGGTAATTGTCAAAAGACACAGCCTCACCCATTACTTTATCACATGCATACAAATAACTAAACCACAGAAAATCCTCATGGACGGTCAGGGATGGATTATGCTGCTCTAAAATACAAATGTTTTATAAATATTGTTCTTCAACTAAGAGTAGAGTAACTGCAGTATCCGGACAGATTGATTTAAAGGTGAAGTGTGTAATGTTTGCCCCTAGTGGCAGCATGTGGTATTACAAAAATAATTTTTAAGCCTTTAATATTGTGGTCACATTTACTGTTCTATTGTGAATTTTCATTCTAGTAATTTTAATAGTAATTCCATGCGACTGCAAATTCTGTGTAGAGCAAACAACTTTGCCACAACATTTGTTGTTTTGACCAACAGAAAGCTGCTTGGTTTGAGAGTGACTGGTGTTTTATGTGTCGCTAGACTATTAACAATAAACAATAAAGCTTTTTGCCCGCAAAATTTTGCCTGAATTCCGCTAATGTGACCTACATGTTGGGAAAGGAAAAAGTATTTAAACACTTCCTCTTAAAGGGATAGTTTACCCAAAAATGAAAATCCTGTCATTAATTATTCACATGTCGTTCCAAACCCGTAAGACCTTCCATCATCTTCGGAACACAAATTAAGATATTTTTGATTAAATACGAGAGTTTTCCCGCCCTGCATAGACAGCAACGCAACTGACACGTTTAAGGCCTAGAAAGGTAGTAAGGACATTGTTAAAATAGTCCATGTGACATCAGTGGTTCAACCGTAATGTTATGAAGCTATGAGAATACTATTTGTGTGCAAAGAAAACAAAAATAACGATTTTATTCGACAATTTCTTCTCTTCCGTGTCAGTCTTCGATATGTGTTCACAAGAGTACCACGATTCATGCTATTTTAATGATGTCCTTACTACTTTTCTGAGCCTTGAATGTGTCGGTTGCATTGCTGTCTATGCAAGCTCTCGAATTTCATCAAAAATATCTTAATTTGTGTTCCGAAGATGAACGAAGGTCTTAAAGGAGAAGTTCACTTCCGGAACAAAAATTGACAGATAATGTACTCACCCCCTTGTCATCTAGGATGTTCATGTCTTTCTTTCTTCAGTCGTAAAGAAATTATGTTTTTTGAGGAAAACATTTCAGCATTTTCTCCATATAGTGGACTTCTATGGTGCCCCGAGTTTGAACTTCCAAAATGTAGTTTAAATGCGGTTTCAAAAAATCCCAAATGCGGTTTCTAAACAATCCCAGCCGAGAAAGAAGGGTCTTATCTAGCGAAACGATCGGTTATTTTCATAAAAATAATACAATTTATATACTTTTTAATGTCAAAC